>VUYV01000295.1:159039-172530 GCA_008711295.1 Anarhynchus alexandrinus | reverse complement strand
ACACAGAATAAGGTAGGCCGTGGATTTAAGCAGCATCTGTGAGTTCACAGAAATAGCAAAGTTTACAAGCATAACAAATTAGAAAGATTCAGTAAGTAATTGTTTGTGCATTCCTAGAGTAAATTCCATAGTAAATACGAGGTAAAGGTTCATTAACTTACAACTTTCCCACCAAGCTATAAACTAACGCATTGTACCTGGCATTTTTCTAAGAGCTTGCACGTTGTTGTTTAACTTTTCGGCCGAGGCTGGGGAGCTTGCGAAGCCACAGATGTCCCTCAGGCACGAGACCCCCAAGCTGAGCGCTAATAACGAACCCCACGTTCGCCGGCAAAAGCATCCTTCGTGTGAAAATCCCATACTGGTACCCACCGCCGCGCAGGGTGGCACAGGAGCGAAGGTTGCCCGCACAGCTCCTTGCCAGCCAACTTTGTTAGCGGTCATTTGAATCCTCCTGTCCCACCTAACAGAAGTACTTGGAACCCTTGACAGCCAAGTTGGGTTGGAGCAGCCTTGAACACAGACTGAGTTAACACTGGGGTGGGGGAATGCCCTCCAACAGTTTCGCAGAGGTGAATGTCCAGTTTCCAACCGACTAATTTTGCTCCCTCAACAGTCTGCAGAGAACAAGACCAGCGGAGAAACTACATTCCAAAACCTACGTGCTGAGCTCCCTACAACCAGCAAAATGAACTATAGGTACGGCAGCCTCCTACGGACTTACATCATTAACCTGCTCCACGATTAGCAAATTCGGATCATCCCTGGTGAGTTGCCAAAGAGCCTCCTCTGAGCAAAGGATGGGCATCCCAGATTCACGCTCTTTTTGGCAAGTGATCCATACTATCTAAATATTTGCCAGCTACCATGCCAATAACTCCCTCTTGCTCCTCAAGGCTCACTGTATTCCTTGTTCTATATAAACTTGACCAACATTCCCATGTCCAGTAAAGCACAGCCACTCTATACAATGATCAAAGTGAAGTTTTCTAATTAATAAACAAGCACTGTGAAGCTTGATGGAAGGATAAAACACTTTCCAAGAAGCAACCAGCTTCAGAAATGCTTTGGCACGGTCTAGAAAGTGAGATTCTTGAAGTGAATCGGGAATGACCAAACTTTAAAATTACATATTTTACCACAGAATGTACATATCTAAATCTTAGTCTTTGTGTGCAAACAAATCGGGCTTTGCCATGCTGTTGCTCCAGCCTTACAACAGAATTACTCCCTTTACGTCATGAAAGTTAATTACAGCAACACCCAACTACGGAAATGGAGTAGACAATCTGGATTCTTTTTTTGTCCTATGCCTGTATACGTATGTTAATATTATGTCTTTATGCACACGTACCCACGAACATTCACGTTCCACGGAGATAAAACACGAACAGAACAATCAGGATTTTGTCGTCTTTAATACAGTCCTGTTATATATATAACCTTGCAGCTTAAATAGGAGTTTGAACCTGAATCTCTCACACGCATAAAGATATATATACTTATTTATAGCTACAGCAATAAGGGAGGCCGCTGAGAAAAGTAGAACATCTTCGGGAAAAGTGGGCGGTGATAAAGCAAAACAGAATCTGCTTTTCAACTTAACCGGCATCTCTGGGCTATGAAAACTGTGAACTTGAATCCCCTTTTTCCGCCCAGTAGAATTCTTTGACTCGTCCAACGTAACCCTATCTTAGGGATTTCTTACGTGACCTATCCCCTAAATTGCACTGCAGGAGTTTGGCTGCATTCTGGCCGTCAGAAAATTGTAGGAGGAGGAATGGAAATGGGCTCCTCCACACTTTGTGTTCTCATACCATCAAAACAGCAACAGAGAGCAGGCAGCGCTGGGCATGGAGCTCAACGTTCCCTTGCCTCACGCTGAGTGAAGGTCTCTGAACTCCACCGTGACTGCTGGAAACACTGGGACACCGTCTCAGAGCTGAGGGTGCCTTACAAAACACAGAACATCCCAGCCTCCCCCCACCGTATAACGTCTGTGGCGCAAATTTTGCTCTCATTTCGTAATTCAGGGGAAGGGAGCAAGTTCACTATTGGGAAAATCGGTCACTCGAAAGACTGGCGACTCAAAGTTTACTACTCACTGAAAGGGAAGTAAGTGCTTGAGAACAGGTCATACGCCGCTGGGCTGTACCCGGGAGCACGGCGCGGTGTGTACCAGCGCCGCAGTATCGCATAGAGCACAGGACACGGTCTGTCTGCAATAAAGGTACACTTGACTGGAACTGTGTAAAGCTCAATGGCAAACGCATTGCGGTCTGTGCCTTATTCAGCTCCGTCTTCATCTCTATTTTTTTTTTCCTCTCCCTCTAGACTTTTATCTGTAAGGGTCTTCAGAGAAAATTCATGTGTTCTGCCTTACAAGCTTTAGCAAAGAGTAATTCAAGATGCATGTTATACACAGTTATATAGTTTCTAATAGCTGGTAACCCATCATAGGTTGTGGTTTAATGTGTAAATCATGTGTCCGTCACAGGTATTTTGCATGTTATATCATATTTCTATATGTAACTGCACAGGCTATTTAGAGGCTCTTTTCATGCATCCTCAGCCCTCTGTTGTTCCTCTCAGCTCGCAGTAACCGCAAGAAAAATAAAGCTGCATCTGTCACCTCACGACGAAGGCGATGGGAAACAGGTAACAATGAAAGGTCCAGGGCTGACTCTCAACTTGCGAAACGCTGCCGGTGAAACTGCATTTCACCGCAGTCACCCCAACGCCTGCCGCTTTCTTCAGTGGCACCAGAATCCCACCTACGCGCGTGCCGCCTTGGCTTTATCCAGGCACTCACATCACACCAGCCATGCTCGTTTTAACTACAGCTTTAAAACACTGCAAGCTAATTTCAATATTTAACACTATACCGAAAAGGCTCCGTGACTGTCATGAAGACGGAACAGGCCTCCTGTGCCCACTGTCTGTAGGCAGAGACTTCGTAAAGGCGGCTTCTCCTCGGGCAGGTAAAAAATTTTGCTGACCTCTCGTTCAAAGTTAACTGCAGACTTATGGGGAGATTTGTAAAACATCGCTGCTTCTAATAATATGTTCAGTTTATAATCGAATAACTTGTTCACGGCTCACCCAAATCGGTCAGGCGTGAAATGCTTTCTGCGGATAAGGCAGACAAAACAGTTGTATTCGTTCCCTGACCTTAGTCGGGCTGGTGGGATTTTGCACCTTGAGTTGGGCAGAGAACGCGCTTGAAGAATGGGGTTAAAACTAAGTCAGCCTTTCTGTTCTCTCTCAATGATTTTCAATCGATTCCAACCTCTGCTATTGTCAGCTCAGCACAGATCCACTGCGAAGTTTGCTTTTCTCTGCCTCTTCACGTTACAGCCACCACCAAGGACTTTGCAGCGCTCGAACCACCTGACAATTCTGTTCAGGCAAAAGAGACCCCACGTTGCTGCTCCACCGACATAGCAATGCTAATAGGTGTAAAATCTTCGTCGTGTCATTGAACTGACTAGTTATGACTTGCTGGATGCGCTGGGAAAAGATCTGCTGAAACAGAGGGAATCGATGAGGTGGTTTCACCTTGGGAGCAGCTGTATCCCAGTCTGGAAACCCTGCATGTTGCACTGATCATGGAATCATAGAAGGGTTTAGGTTGGAAGGGACCTTGAAGATCATCGAGTTCCAACCCCCCTGCCATAGGCAGGGACACCTCCCACTAGACCAGGTTGCTCAAAACCCCATCCAGCCTGGCCTTGAACACCTCCAGCGATGGGGCCTCAACAACTTCTCTGGGCAACCTGTTCCAGTGCCTCACCACCCTCAAATGCTCTGATGTACTCATCTGTGGGGCCTTGCACACATAGAGGAGAAGAAAAGGATCCTTACATGTAGAGATGGCACGTCAAAAGTTGGCTTTCAACCCAGCAAATACGGGAGGAGGCGTTCTCACATCCTCTGGAAGAAGTAGGAAGCCACACAGAAGTGTGCGATGGGTCTAGTGCAACACGCAGACCACCAGCTGAAATGTTTCACCTACAGCGGCAGACTGGCAGCATGACATATCATGTTATCATGACTATGGTGATAAAAATGTATCTGGGAGATATATGAGTTATGTCCTACTGTCTGCAATCTCCGTAGGCCCAGTAACTAAGCAACCCCTAAACCTTTGCATTCCTAATTAGAGTAATGCAAGCCCATTAACTTTGCTTGGACTGATAAGGGTCAGAATTTAACCCCGTATTTCTGAGTTGACTTCCTTTTTCCAGTGCTGCCAAAAGCCACTTGTGATTATCCCACAGGGTACCAACAGCCAAGTGAACACCCAGAGGAACCTACTATTAAGGGAGACCCAGCTTTTCATGCCTCCCATCTATATGGGAACTAACACAGTTGTGATCTTTACTTTGCATGTGAAAAAAAAGCAGCCAGGAAACGCTGATTTGCATTCACACCTTCGCCACTGCCCTGTAGAATGGCCCTGGGTACATCACCTCTGTCACCCTTTTGCTGCCTCTCTCTTCCCTATGCCACCGGTGCTATGTCCGCATGTCTCCCTCCAGCCCTGTCCAACCCACTAAAGAATAAAACCAGAATCAATTAAAACAAAGCAGATGAAGCGAAATGGAAGCAGCAAAATGCTTGCCAGGCGTCACCAGGTGTTTCACTAACACAGTCCATACCTCACCTTCAGTTTTTCCTGTTTCAGCCCCATTCAAAGCAGCATCCCTATTAAGATACAATCCAAACAAGTACTTAAATGCCTACTTAAATGCTGTCATTAATACAGATGGTTTAAATACTTTTCTGAATGAAACCCTTTAACTGTAAGCTCTTCAGGACAGAAAGAATGCTTTCATTTTGGCTTACACAGAACTGAAAAATCAGACAGGAGAATCCTCTTCACGGCTGCATCGGTCACTCGCTGACAGCACGCACAAAGAAGGAAATACTTCCTCGCTTCCTCTCAACTTCTGTGCTTTGGATGTTAAAGAAGGAGCAGACAACAGAAAACACTTACAAATCTCATCAGACAGACCACTAAGCATATGCTCAGAGAAAATCCATGGAGCTGCCATTTCTGGAACAGAATTACAATCATTCAACGTCAGAGCCTTCACTTGTACAACAGGAAAAGTGCTGCTCAGTCCATCCCGAAAGACATTAATATGATTTGTTCTTTGCCCAGTGCTTTGAGATAAAGAGGCCTCTTTTATGCCAATACTCAAATTACCAGAACCTCGTTTTTACTGAGTCTCCGATTGTTGTTCGTGGCCTCCTACTGTGGGTGGACTACCTCCTCCTAACAGCGGCCGAGTGCAACTTCCACCAATGCCTGTGAGCAGCACTCCTACAGAAGGCAAAGGAGCCACACCACAAAGCAACCACAGATGATCCAGAAGGGCTTCCCGGACCCTGCAGCGCTCCAGAGCCTCGCTGCCCTTAACGAGGGAGTGTGCTCGAGTCAGCATTTTTTGTTAGGAATCACATTTTCCCTCCCCTTTCCTCTCAATCATTTAATTAAATCTTTGGTAAAACAATAACAAACAAACAAAACACACACACACCCTCCCCCCAGACCTCCCATCTTCCCTTTTCGTGGCAGAAAGTACAGCACGGGTTTTGATCAGGCAGCCTCCCTCCCGCCGAACCCAGCGAACCGAAATTCAGGAATGCGGCAAGGCCACGAGGAATATGTGCATATCGTGCACTCTTAAAGCACAGGCAGGACTCCGAGCGCGGTGGCATGTTCTGTGTCATTTTAATGACGCACAGCCCTGCTGGCTTCCCCCCCCCCACCCCCCAAACTTTATGTAGGAGGCATAATTATGTAATAAAATTCCTGTTTCTGCGGCATTCGCCCCGTACCAACACAGAAATGCAGGCTTTATTATTCCTCCCAGCTGGTAGGCACTGAATTAGTAGTGTTTTAACCCTCTTTGCACTAAACCCTCAGTTTGATTTCTGACTCGCGACAGCGGGAGAAAACAGCCACTGATCATTTCTGTTCCCTCCGCTTGTGAGGTCGACTCTCGGCCTTTGAGATCATTTTTATCAGCCCGTAAAACACCTGCTTGTTAAGGATCCAATCTATTTCCCGGGGGGAAACTTTTAGTCATTGCGGTTGAGCGGCTTCCAGGACCGGTACGCCTCAGCCTCGGGACAGAACGGACACGACCCAGTTTTACGCACCGTGACCGCGCCGAGAGGGACGGCGCGCACGCCGGCGAAAGGGCAGAGGGACGGCCCAGCGGTACGTCACGCCGCTCTGCTGACTGCAAGGCCTCCATAAAGGCGAGACCCCCTGGGTGTGTGGTACTGAGAGGGGAAGTTCCTTTGACATCTCGGCTTGGTTCCTTGAAAGAGCAGTGGCCACGGGTTGGCGGGACGCACCTGCTCGCTGTTACTCAGGGGTGCAGGCGTTTCGGAAGAGCTGTTAAGCAAAACGCGGGTTGAAATCTCACCGAGATAGGAGCTGGTGGCCCACACGCATTATTGGTGTCTTTTGGACCAAATGGAGCGCTCTCTCTGTTGTAGGCAGGGGGACATCCACACCCAGACAGCACGACAGTGATCACCCAGAAAGAGAAGGCTTCTTACATTCCCACATTTACGCTCTTTCAGCCAAAACGTTAAAGACACTTCACGATGAAGGTTTCTGAGCCAGGTGCTGCCAAGCTTATGTCTGAACGGGCAAGTATCTACAATTAATTACCAAATAACCCCTTCCTGTGGTACTGGAACGCCTACAGATGACTTGGAAAGAGATCAGGTACCTGGGAATGTGCTCGCTACTGGAGCAACCTCACACAAGATCACATCTTGACATGTCCCTCTAGTGCCTAGTGCCAGAGACCCAAGCACGCCCAGGACAGCTGGGTGAGGAGTTCCAGGGGTGCTCAACACAGCTCCTCTCCCCGTGCCATAGAGCAGAGCCTGTTCAAGCCCCGATAACACTCTTCTCCTGGAGCCCAATTCTTCCACGCCTGGGAGAGCAAACTGCCAGCTGAGCCACACCACGGCTCACCCCTGTGCTTCCAACCGTTCTCCCCACAGTGCAGCGGCTCTCAGAGCCTTCCCTCCACCTTTCCTCATCACCGTGATCCTGCCAGGTCAGCTAGCAAGAGGGGACAGCATTTGGTCCCTCGATGAGGTACTTGTTACAGAAAAAATTAGCCACCAGCAGGAGCGTGCCCGGGAGCAGAACCTGAACTCTGCAGGCTTCGGAGCAGAATTACGCCCCAGCGTTGTGCATCTGTATATCATTTCCACAATTACGATTCACAGCAGCTTTCCTACTAGAGAACATGGCTGTCGCCACTTTAACAACACTCGTTCATCAACCCTGACTGACCTTCATTCGCAATCTCCCTGAGCAAGTATTTCCAGCTACCTGTCTGCGGTTGACTCGAAACACCCAGCAGCCTAATTCTGGGATACGGGATACCTCTCTACCCGTTCATTCACACGGAGCTGGGGACACGATACATAATCTTCCCCATAATCTGCGCTGAGTAAGGCCCGCTGAGTCACGTCGCTTTTCGGTAGGCATGAATTTTCACAGCCCACCGCGAGCACAGCGTAAAGCAGATCCGCAGCAGCACAGCCCAAAAGAATAACCTTCAGGCGAAGGAAGGAGGGGTTGGCTTTATCATCATGACCTGGATGCCTAAAAACAACGAGGAGTTGAGGACAAAGCCATCTTCCCCCAACGCTGCCCCCAGCACGATGGCTAATCTGGGCAGCCATATACCGCTTCCACCAGCTCTCCTCCAGCAGGGCTAATGGGGAAGATGATCCCTTGCTGGTTAGTGGTGTCCCGGGCCATTTCTGCTGCTAGTTAATGGAGCTGTCATCTGCTTATCCTGGATCGGGTGCTATAAATAAATACACTTTCGCTTTCATCAGCAACCACAGTTAACAAAAGTTCCCCACAGCACAGAACACCGGAGAAATTCCGCGTTCTTAAATAAAGTTACAGAGTTGTAAAGTCTTCAGCTCACCTCTCCTTTCATTACCGTGACCGTTTGGTTTTTGTTATGTAAAAACGTTTAATTGGGGGAGTAGGGAGAGGAAAGAAAACATTTTATTTTTTTTTAAATTAGGAAGATGAATTCTGCTCTCTCTCATTCCCCAGCTTCCCCTATAAACACACACTTAAGTAAAAAGTGGTTGGGTTTTTTTTTCCCCCTGAGCTTGTGCCACAAGAGATAGTGCGAGACTGGGGAAGAGGCAACAGCAGATGATCTGACCTTTGCCTGTACACAGCTTGGGAGGGCGGTGGGGTGGGGGGGAGCTCAGGAAGGTTTTTCCTCCCGTGAAGCTTCAGGCAGCCACAGGAATGCATCTCTAGGAACAGGGCTGGCTGCGTAAACTGGATAGAACAAGTTCAGAGCAGTGTTGCAGCTTGCTCTGACGCTACATCGTCGGAGGGGGAGAGGGAGGGAGAGTTTCGGCTACGGAGGCAAGCAGCAGCTGCTGCGGGGCCACCGCTCCCACCCTCCGCAACGGCAAGGCACGGCGCAAGTGCCGGTGGAGCCCGCAGCAGATGAGGGGGAACAGCTACGGAGAGCAGACAGCGGGGTTTTGTCGCTGTCGCATCTCGAGGCCGTGCGCCGCAGAGCCGCCTTTGTTGCCAAGGGTTGGCTGTGGTCACGAAGAAGCTTGGGCAGGGCTGGGATCAGGCTGAGACATGAAGCCGTGTCCCTCAGTAGGCAGGGCTGGGATAGCAGCGTCTCCACTTTCTAATGATAAGTCTTGTGAACTTTGTGTAACAGGAAGATCAGTGTGTGGGTGTATTTATGTTGAAATTAACTTAAGTTTAATCGCGTACAGCAAATAGTTGTGTTTTCTGTCTGCTTTAACAGAGTGTTTCCTCCAACAGAAGTACTTGCCTGAACTTGAACGTTAATTCAGATTAAGGCAGGACGTGAAACTAAAGCACAACTGTTCATCCTGAAGAACTGCAACTGTGGGTATCCCCCTGTGGAACAAGAATATCTTGATCCAGTTTGGTTTAGCTTAGCTAAACCGGGTGACAGTGTAAGTCACGCTTCTGAGACGTCCCTGAAACTATCAATTCCTTGCATGGCTAAATTCTTATTAACAGATGTAATTTCTATTACCTACAGTTAATGAAGTAGGATATTTTTTTTTTTTCCCCCTTTTGAAGTGGTAAAGAAAAAGGAGAGTTTACAACTCTAACATTTTACTATAGAAGTCCAGATTTACTTTGCTGGGGTTTTTTTTGTGTGTGGTGGGAGGGTTTTTTTGGCTGAAGAACTGCGCACACTTGCGAGTGCATTTTGAGCTGCTAAGAGGACGCAGTTGTTGCCGCGTTCGGTCAGGGCTAGGACCACTGTGCGAGGAGAGCAGCTGACATCCGCGGCTCTGTTCCGGGATGGATAACCTCAGCACTTGTTGGCCAGGCCAAAGTGAACGTACACACTGCCAATAAGCAGCATTCGATGGCACAGAGCTCCCGGTTTTATACGGCTATTACTTGACACAACATCAAATCCAGCAGTTCTTAGATGAAGCCCAGTGGAAAGGGTTTTCCTCTCAGTCACACTAGAGAAACTCTGGAGCATTGCTGTACACCAGGACCCTGCAGATACGGACTCACACTGGTACTAATGACTTTCAACTTGGTCCAGATATTTAAAACACCCTCCAGGAAGATAAATTTATATTCATTCTACAGATCCCATAGACAATACGACCTGATGCACCAAGAATGTAAATGACATGCCCAAACCTATAAAAGCCAGTGGAGAGAAGGTATGGAATACTGAGTCTCTTACAGAAGACATGAGAAGTTATCTGAACTCTCTACACTGTCGGTTCTATGCACATTCCATACAAAAAAGCCAAACCAACACCATAATATGTATATTATTTTAGTTCTTCCTAATCTGGAAAGCAAATCTAGTAATTCAAATATTTTTTTCTTTCAATTTAAAAACGTTAAAGATCAGATTAAGTAGTATATATCTGTAGTTGTAAGCAACGCTTAGCTTTTTCATTAAACAGGACTATAATAAAAGTTTTTATATTGTAAGCATATTTGTGTGCAAATACATTTCTCCTGCAATGGTTAATTTGCAGGAAAGAAGAAGGGAACATGTGTAATTAGCACAAATGTAATCAGTATAAAACGATGAGAAGGGAAGACAAATGAAAGTGCTTTAGAAAGGCTGCTGGTAACGGTGTGCTCTTTCAGATAAAGATTTTTTTCCCTGCTTCCCTTCCAGGTTAGATTGCAATTTCTCTCTCAGTAAGTTTAGAAAGCCTGGGCCAAATTCTTCCTCAGCATAATTCCACTTGGATTGATTATATCAGGATGAATTTAGCCTAGTGCTTCAAAATCATGCTTAATTTCTTCCTCAGGTAAATCAGAATACAAATTACGAAACTGAAGAAGGAGACAGAGCAGAGCTAAGTAACTTGAAAAACAATGCATCTCATCTTTCTGGCTTTAATGAGGCAAAACTCCAACATGAGTTGTACCTAATTAGAGGTAGAGTTTTTCTTCCCTTTTTAAGACCCATGTTACCCATTTCTTTTTTTCTGTTTCACACTAGCTATTCTTACAATTAACATTTATAAGCACTATTGGGGAAATACATTAGAGATTTAAAAAAATCCTTTTCATAATGCCTTTTTGGCTGTTTGTGAATTGCCAGCTTCAGGGTGGTACTACGGCCAACTTCTACTATAACTCCAGACTCATCGCACAGAAACTGCCAGCTATAACATCGTGACACCGTGGATACAAAACACTAACTGGCAGGCAAGTTTGGGCAAGTGCTCTCTCCTGAAACAACTTTTACTACTTATTATTACCTCTTTCTTTCTCAAAATGTAGTTCACAAGATTTCGTGTCAACTACGTCCTCTTAAAGACCACGGTTGTCAGCTTGTTTGTCATCTCCTTTGTCTTATTTATTTGACGTGCTCTGGCATCACATTTTCGATAATGACCAGTTACATAGCTGGAGTTCACTACGTTACCAGAACTGCCAAAATTTTAAAAGGCTTTAACCATTAGAACTGAATTTTCTTCCCAGTTGTGTGAGGATATCCTACTGACAGGCATGTGTTTAAAAACAAACAAACAAAAACCCAAACACAAAAAACCCACCAAACCCAAACAAATCCAAAACAACCAAACAAAAGCAAAACAAAAACAAAAAAAGCCAAAACCACTCATTAAAAATATTTACAGACTTCAAAAGAACTGTTCAACTGAGAATCCAAAGGTGCCCCACCACCACTTTTAACTTTTTTTAAAAAAAATTTCTGGCTGATATACAGCCAGATAATGAATGAACTTGAAATACCTACGATAATAGCTATTAAGTTTTTTAAGGAACGATGATGAAATAAAAAACTTCTGAAAATTTGAGTCATTTAAGGGTTTTTTTCAGTGCTATGCAGTATTTTTTCCTTTCCACTGCGAAAATGAAATATACACACGTACAAACTCACACATGAAAAAGTGATCTCTGTAGGAATCGGGATGAAAACCGCGACCGCCGGAGGTGAGGCAGTAACACAGAGAGAGCACAACAGAGAAATGTACTGGGCTAATGATTGCCCTCCGCTACAACCCAAACAGGCGGCTCCTCACTCTGAGGCCACATTAGTTTTTTTGGGGCTGAAGTGGATAAAGCCACACGCGTACGCAAACTTCTGCTGGGGCTATTGCACACAGCGGCGGCAGGGAGGAACCAGCTCCGGTCCAGTGCCACCGCAGCGCAGAGAGCTGGAAGGGCATTAAGTCCATGATGCTTCTGCTCGAAGTACCCGCCAAATTCTGGCAGACCAGATTTCACCACTGCTCTGGTAGACAGAGCCTATATTTGCCATTTCACCTAGACAGAAGCCTGTAATACAGAAGCTATATCCCGCAGTCCCCGAGACGGGCAGTGCGTGCCCTTCCCACCTTGATAAACAGGGCATCCCATCATCAAAGGCCCTTCTGGAATGGGGCTTGAAGTTGTTTAAACTATCGCTCCTTCTATCAGATTTACGTTTCGCACGCTAACCTCCTCCTAGTTTATTGCCAGGTGCCTTTCTGCAAAAGGGGAAGGTTTGCTTTGAAGGCCCACTCTAAGAAATCTTGAGGGGCAGTAAAGTTACAGCAGAAGCCGTGGCAACAAAGGGATAAACTGAAGTCACTGCTCCCATAGCAGAAAAAAAAAAAAGAAATAGCCTGAGTGCAGCTGTCCAATGAGGTTTGCTGCGTGAGCACAAGGAACAGGCTGGGAAGCGACAGAACATAAAGAATTCCTGCTGTGTTTCCCCCAATGTGTCTCCTTTATATTCAAGAGTGTTCCCCTAAAACAGTCTCTGAATGCATTAGGCTTTTCACATCCGGAGACGCGGGTTCAATCGTGCATTAGCCTATACGTCTCCACTTCTTCCCTAAAGAAAAAAAAAAGCATAGACGAGCAGGTATCCAGAGCAACCCTACAATAACAGCCAGGGAAAACAACGCACCTTAACTTCCAAACAGATAGAATCTTCTTATGGGTTTTCAGCATCTCTCATCTTTTCTTGTGAACTGCACGCAAGCTGTAAAAATCTTCTCATTTTTGGAACAACTCTTTTAAATGTGAGAATAGAAAGAAGTATGGATGAATATTTAGGAGATATAAAGTCACGCTTAGGGCACGAAACCCCTCAGCAGCTCATCCGCTACTGAAGAGAGGAACGCCCACCTTCTCTTGCCATCTCCTGTCTCCCACTCCTCCCAGCCACAGCTCATAAAGCTAACTCTGCGTCGCACCCATTCTAGTCATATCTGCCAGTGAGCCATTTTACCTTGTTAACAGGGTAGAAAGCCAGGGGGGAAGAAAGCTACATAGATTTCCAGTGGTTTAGGGAGTTTAAAAAAAAAAAAAATCTCCTGAGAAGGCCTGACAGTTGACAAAAAGGTAGTAGAGACCAGGAGAAGCTGGAAATGGTGGGGAGAGAAACTCGCACACAGAACAACTTTTCTTTTCTTGCCAGGTTTTTCAGCAAGCCATCTTGGAGCCTTTCGGAGAAGGTTTGGAACCAACAGGAAAAAGAGAAGAAAAAAAAAAAAGCTGCTTGCTGTGCAACTGCACAACTGTGCAAAACTGGACAATTGTGGGTGCAGACCAAAACTAAGAATGGGCTCAACCAGGGACTAAAGCAAGTTAATAGACTGTAGATACATCAGTTGTTTCTACACAAGAAGGTGTTTGGTTGAGGAAATCCCTTGACCACCGATCATCAGAAACTGGAAGGATACAAGGAGGATCACTCTCTGACCCCTTGGGATCTGCCAACGGCCGATTCCAAAAATCAGAAGGCTAAATACAACTTGGCATAAGAGCACCCCAGAAAACGGGGATTTTAACTAGTCGTGCCTCACCCAGCAAGGCCAGCAGACCTGCGTTAGCCAGCTGGAGCTGCTTCCAGAACAAGGCTATTTTCCAAGCACGGATCAGAGCTAGACATAACCACTACTGACTTTTTCATG
>VUYV01000295.1:131538-150188 GCA_008711295.1 Anarhynchus alexandrinus | reverse complement strand
CATCACCACGCGAGGTGCAGCAGACACCCCTGAGGAGAAGGAAGAGCTGCTCTAGCTACATCTAATGAAACATGGCCTCTGTAACCCAAATAGGATTTCTTCTGATTTCTGCAGCCAGAAAGAATCAGATGTACAGAACCGTCGGTTTTATTTGCTGACAAGATGCATTTCCATGGGTTTTCCCACGAGTGAGAGAATTAAAAAAAAATTCTGTGGGCAACTCAGACTGTCCACCCACTGCACAAATGGAGTGGGATACAAATAGCCAACAAGCGCAGAACAAATGCTACCTCCTACTTGAGAGTGTCTTAAGGAAAGGTGGTTTGTCACTGATGAGCTGCAGTCATAGGGCTATAAACTATATCCATAGCATATTGAGAAGCATTTTGCTCCATGCTAACCAAATCAGAGGTAAAAATCAAACCAAAACAAAAATACACTGCATGTCATTTCTTCTTAACTAGCCACCAGAAAAGCAACGGAAGACTAAGATTTGCTGTGACACCTAGATTGCTGCTCCCAATTAAGAAAAGCACGTGCGTGTAAAGTTTGCACACACAGAGCTTACTTTCCCTGCCATGAAGACCTCTTCTTGGAGAAAAAGGAAAGGATATTTAAATAAATAAACCAAAGCAGCTTCTAAAAAGTAAGTAGCCAGAGCGTGAACTATGGTTAATTGAAGGCCCACACAGAAGTAATTTGCCCTTTCTTTTGTTTCTTTTTAAGTGTTTTCAAATGCTTTTTTTTTTTTTTTGGCTGACTGTATATTTGAAACCCTCTGTATTAATAAGCTGATCAGTTACTGGCTCCCTATCTGCTAAACTGAGCCAACAAACTGCTCTTTTCTCTTTTGTCTCCAAGCCAAAAGAAACTTTTATGGGGAATAAGTTGTCCCCCTCCCCCTGCACTGAGTCACAACACAATGGTGATTTGGAAACCTTCCATTTATCACCAGGAACAAAAATGCTAAGCCAGACAGCAAATAAGGGTTTGAAAACAGGGTCTCTGGAACAAAAACTCCCACTACCACAGTCCACACAACTCCCGACTCGGGCCTTCTGCCTCTGAACATGGCCGCTGCACAGGGAGTGCTATCCTTCGGTTTCACTTCATATTGGCTTGGCAAACCTTGTGTTCTCCTGCAATTCTATATTATTAAAGTACAGTTTATTCTGCTACAAAATGTAATGCCGCCTTTTGTTTCTCGATTTACCAATCTGGTTCTGCCAAACCTAAAAATCTGCATTTGCGAAGTATGCATTGCCCCTGCACTTTTAGAAACGGAACAGTGGTCTGATCCAGGCATCAAATCCGTTAGGTGGAGAAGAAGTTCCACAGAGGGAATTTCTTAAGACAAGCTGAGTGACAGCTGGGGAAGAAGAGTCCGCTGGAATCATCTGGGATGAATTCGCTGACTGCCACCGCTTCTCAAAGTAACGCAGCAAGACAGCCTGGACAGTAGCTAAAGACTAAGGTTGGCTTCAGATGACTCTGCCCAAATGCTCCACTCCAGGCTTACCCTGTTAACACTGCCTTTAGCAACCGGTCCAGCCAGCTCTCGGATAGCTGAAAAAAAATCTCTGCCATGGAGGGCTCAGCTTCCCATCAGCAGAGCAGCTGAATTAGCGCACATTTGTGGTAGTCTCCGTCACGTCTTAGGGAGCTTTGACTAAAACCTGCTGCTGCTCCCTGTTTCAGTGTCCTTACCATACAAACTGAGGGATGTACGTGCTCCCATCCTACCCAGAGATGACAGCTCCCTTAAGAACACACAGTATCTACCCTCCATGTACCAGCAGGTATGGAACGCTCTCCACATGGAGTTTTCTAGAAGGATGCTAGATCTTCTCTAAATCAGCCTAATTCATTGTTTTAGTATCCATCACCACCATCTTCACATGCACAATACCCCTTCATAAGCTGAATTCTCAGAGAATTCTGCTATCTGAACACATCAGACAGCATAAACAACAGACAAAACAACAGCTTGACTGGTTAGGTTACGAGAACTGTATATTAGGTCCTCCCAACTGAGGTAGACTATGGCCCTGACTCAATCTATGGCCCTGACTCAACTGCAGTAATTATTTGAATGTTAAACTATAAAAAGCAAGACAAATTCCACTGAAATCCTGGACCACTTTGAAGTAGGATGCACAATACAGCCAGTTTCCTTTCTGCCTGCCCCACATCCCCAAACAAATACAATGAGTCAGACAGCATGAAAAATCCAGCTCTCAGATTAATATTGCATATAGTCTTCTAGAAGTCTGTAATGAGAAAAGCACAGGCAGAATCACAACAAATAACTATGTTTTTTTAACCCACGCAGGACAAAACGCTGCTCTTCTGGGACTGTGATTTAGTGTTGCATCAGAGGTAGAGCTCCTTCTCCTGCACATATGTACACATATCACCCGAAATAGCTGAGAACATATACATTTCAGTTTCCCTTCCACTGGTCAGTCAATTTAATTAACAGCAATCATTAGTTGCTACAGCAGGCAGAAGTAACTTGACTATAATTTACATCTTGACGGTAAGCAATCAGCCAGATTTCCAGAGGCAGCAGCACTCACCGATCTCAGAACTTAATTGAAGTTTGGGTGCTTGGCACCTACTGGGTTATATTTCAATTTCAGACTTGGCCTGTTTTCCAGGATCCTCCCCCCCGCTGCCATCAGTCTCTTATTTTGTGGCTCATCAGCTTCTTTTGCTTGAAGTTCCCCACCACCACTTTCTGCTCTTCTACGTCTACAGTTCATTTCCCCCTTCCTAGATCTACTGTTGAAACCCTTACAGCTCATGTTCAAGGTAGTGTAGCTCAAGCTGTAACTAATATAGCTTGATTGTATACGACTGATGTAGGACTCTAGCTTGAGCTAAGCGTTGTCTTGAGCCAAACTATCTGGACCACAGTTGCAGGCTAAAGCATGTCTGTTACAAACACTGACTGAAGATGCAATGAAGATGTAGCTATTTAGTGCTATTACTCTAAACACTTCAACTGACAAATAATATTTTACAAGGTAGCACCGACAGGAACTAGGCCACCCTTGGAGGAGTTAGCAACTCAGAATACAGGTATCATGACCTCCGCTGCAGTGAAGACACAGTCTGAATATTGATCTCCATAATTAAACCCTTCTTTCACACACTATTCCAGTTCTGCAGAAATAGGATTAGATGGAGGTGGAAGATGTTGATGCTTATGGAGCAGACGGAGGGTGTGGAGGCAAAAGAGGCATTAAACACAAGTCTCCGCTACATGCCGACGTGTTCAGTTCAAGCAATACTTATTACACGTAGTAGATGAAACATTTCTTCAATCCCAATAGTTAATGCATACTCATAAATGAAGAAGAGATGCCTTAATAACTCCAAATCCCATAAGCAAAGAAGCACTACACTGTACACTGTAAACTCTATTAAAAGAAAATTAAGGATGTAAAGTAAAACCCTGGGAAAGGCTCAATGTAATTTTTCACTTGCACGTACGATACTTGGCTACCAAATCTGTGAAGCAGCAAGAGCAAAGTACACCTTTTTAAAGCTGCTTTTCTGTGTTTGTTTGTTTCCCCCAAATGTACAGTTCAGCAGAGAACGCTCCTGCTTTTCAACATCTAGTTCCCTGTCTCAAGGGAACTCAGGAAAATTATTTTTTCCCAGCAAACAGAAGTCTATAGGAATCTCCAAATCAACCATATATGGTACACCAACTTGCTTATATTACAGAAGAACAATTACAGCACTGATATTCTACTACAGAATATTCCATTCAGCGATTTTCAAACCTGGGTGCCTGAAGTTAGGCTTCCAGAAGTTCCCAGAAGTGTACTTAGGCCCTTAAACAAAAGTATTCGCCTGGAAAAAGTATCCTGCACTGCTGGAGCAGGGAGAGGCAACACAGCGCAACATTCTTTTCTCCTGCTTTGACAAACAGCCCAGCCTCACTACACCCATCCCAAACGCATCCCAACGGGGTTGTAGTAGGTTTTGGGTGTGGTTTGTGTTGTGGGTTGTTTTTTCCCCCCACTGCATCACAGATCAGGTTCATTCTTCTCCAGCACTCCCTTCTCTAGGAAGCTACTTCCCTTCCCATTGAAGGCTCTTCATAGCCTATCTCTTGCTCCCAAAGCACATTTAGACTTTCACCTCTGATGAGCCAGTGGCAGACACTGACCCCCCTCCTCTCCACTCATTATACTGTCAAACAAATCTCTTCAGGCTCTTTCATGTGCTCTCCTTTGTGCCTGTCAGGCTCTCTCCATTAACTCTCATAAATCCTCAAATTCCTCCAAGTGTTGGGATGGAGAATGTACTCAGACCATTGCTATCATGATGTTCAATATCCTGTCACCACCACTTTGCTTTCTGTCCCTATCCATCTGTTGTCTCTCTTCTTGTGTGGAACACAACTGTCTTTCTGTACAGCACCTAACATAAGAGAGCCCTGGGCTTTGGCTGAGCTCTTCATACTCTGCTGATACAGGAAGGTTAAAAGCAGCAGGAGCTGGGAAACCGCAGAAAGGTTTAACAGATTTGACCACTTAAAACACCTGTGGGAGCACGTACTAGTCCCATTACCTGTGCTGGCCTTCATCAAAAATAGTTGCACAAAAGCTTCAGAAATCATCGCTACCATCACCACCTACCACTCTCTACCATGTGGGCAGTGGCCTTTTTACCTTTCTTCCATTACAGCTAGAAGGAATGGAAAAAAAACCTCTGCTGCCGCAATCCTTTACCCTGGTCCCTGAGGGCAGGTGGGTTTTCTTTTTCTTCAGTGTATTTAGTATTTCCTCTACTGTGCAAGGCTATTTCCAAACAGATAGAAAGGAAGAGTCGCTCTCCCTACCAGATGATAATCCGAAGGTGTACGAAGGACCCATCAAGCTAGCATGACAGTGATGACCGACTGAAGCCCAAGCGTTGGTACATGCTTTTGAAGAGCGTAGAAACTCCGAGAGACACAGAATGTCTGTCAGTCCTGGGAATGGGCTATGTAACTACTCCATCTTCAGTGCAATCTTTGCCCATGCTAGCTGTATTACAGGCAGGATAAATCATGGTAGCCTACACCACAACTACAGCTTCTCGTTAACACGTGAATAGTTTTGGCTTTCCTCCGGCTGGTCCAGGGCACATGTTGCCCAGTAGCATCACGCACGTCTAAAAAGCACATGCTCTGATCCCTCTTTGTTTTGTGGTACAGCTGCACTCAAACCGACAGCGTGTCAGCGTTGGCATCACTGGCAGAACAAAGGAGACAAAGGCTGACACGGGAGAGGGAGACTTTGTTGGGCTCCTGAAGCAGCAATGTTAAAAAATATATATATATATAAAAAAAGAAAAGAATAAAAATCAAATTTTAGGAAAGGATGCACCCGGACCAGGAGTAGTTTTTAAAGGAGTCTCTGCCCATCCAGCATGTGTGAAATCGAGGGCTCACCATTCACAAAACTCAGTCTTTCCTTACAGTTTTGTGCAAGATAGGACGGATTTGGCGAACAGAGACAGATCCGATGGCTCATTTCCTACGGCAGTACAGCCCTAGCAATGCCTTATCTCTTTGTAAACAAGCTAAACTAGGCTGGGCTAAGTGCACAGGAAAGTACACTAACCATGAGTGGATTTAAGGCTCTTGGCACCAGACACGGTCACTTGGTTTAAGTGGCACGTGTCTTAGTACTAAGGCTCATGCTAAGCAGTTGCGAATGGATGTGGCAGGCACCCCACACACGGCACCGAGTTTAATGCAGGGAACTGCGTATGCTCCAATACAGCAGCGTACTAAGTTATCTCAGAGGCTGAAAATGCATATCGGGGAGTTAAATCTCTGACCTTCTCCCCCCCATCCCCAACTCAAGAGTGCCCAGAATGGCCTTTGTATAGCCTCATCTTCAAACATAATCCAATCTGCACTTATTTCCAGTACTATCCAAGATGGAAGGGGCATTTCCAGGGAGACAAAAGGCTGTAGCTCCATCCCAAGCAGGTCACAAACTGAGGATTATGCAGAGAAGATTGATGTGCCACTTCAGTCTCTCCCCTTTGCACAGCGACAGAGCCCAAACTTACTTCTATCCACCCAATTAGAAGAGGTACATTGCTGTCTTTATTTGGGTGTTAGCACCACGAGACATCTTCATCGGCCGCACTGAAACTCTGGAAGTGACTTTTGCAAATGCCATTGTTCTTTGACATAGGATTTCATTACAGAAAGGCTGCCCACAGAGAAATATTGGTGGGGGGGACAGGAAGGAGGGGGAAGGAGGAAAGGGGAGGGAGGCTTTAAACAGAAGAGGGGGGAAGAGAAACCCTCAGAGATCCAAAGTAAATGATTCTTGATTCACAGGGAGGCAGGAAATACGGCTCACACCCAAAGGGGAGACACTCCTCCATGGCAGACAAGCATCCTGAGGACTGTTGGCGGCGTTGTTAGAGCAGGAAGCTCCCCCAGCGCTGGATGGTCTGCAGCAGCCACCCAGACTGGGCTTTACAGCTTCCCTGGCCGGAGCCACGGGCCAGGAGCCGCTGGAGCACGCTGCAAAGTGCTCGAAACAAGAAACACCACGGAGATGCAGCGTCTCTCAACTCACTCAACAAATACCTTCTGTAATTCAAAGGACCGCCAGCGGACAAGATATTAAAAAAAAAAAATAATAAAAAAAAAAAAAATAAAAAAAAATATTTCCTGTGGGTTAACCCAGCGAACAGTATAGTGCAAAACTTACGGTACGCCACCATACGGCTTCTGCGTTTTTACTAATAACGTAAAACAACATGGACTGTTGTAATTGTAACAACCACAACACTGGTATAGCTTGTTTGTGCTGGGACTAATGTTAAAGTGGTTTCTTATTAATTATTTAGGTCTAGCATCATATTAAAAAAAATGAGGGTGGAATAATAGTATTTTTATTCAGTTATTTTTGACCTTGAGTATGATTAAACTGTTTGAGAGCCAGGAGTCCGATTTTTCAGAAAAAAATGGGATGTGAAAGCACTGCTTACTTTCGAAACAGAAAGCACTGAGTTGGCAACCGAATAAAATACCTTGTAAAAGGCATGGGTTTGCACCAAGCAATAGCTGCAGTCGCTATTCCGAGCTGAAAAGATGAGATGATCTCTCTGCACCAGAGAGATCTGTCCTGCTGCAATGAACTGCAAACTTAATCAGAATCCGTATCGCTTCGAAATATGTAATCTGTATTGTCCTTCTCCTTCCTCCTCTGCGTGCGCGCAGATGGTCAAAACCTTACAGCTAACCCTGAGCAATGGGTAATGAGGTAATAACTCTGCCCAGCCTACAGCCTCTGTGGTTACTTCCAAATTAACATCCAAACTGCATTATCAGATTCACAACACCAGAAACACGAGTCGAGTTCACCAGCCAGACCATCTCGTTAGTCAGGAAATGGTTATAGCAGCTCCATTTCTGCACCTATTTTTGCTCTTTAAAGTTGTGTACGGCTACTGTAAACATACACATCAAACCACCTCTATGTTCCAGCTTCAAGAGAAAAAGAACAACAACAAAAAACACTTAAAAAACAAAAACAACCCCCTCCTACCCAGACTTTTCCTGAATACTAATGCTAAAACTATTACAAATGCTAATTTGGTACCAACAACCTATGATTAAAAAAACAATGAAGCACCTCAAGCACATGAATTAAGGCATCATCTTAAAACATGCTCTTTTCATCTTAAGCTAGAAAACCCTTATATATACATCTGGGCCTTTTTTTTTTTTTTGCTCTCAACAATCCCAAAGCTATATTAAAGATGCAAGTCTTTATGTAAGATAATCCAATGCATTTTGGGCCTGAATGAAAACTCAAGACACCACAGTACTTTTGAAGAGAACCACAGATGAAGCCAAAAATCTCATTTAAGATTTTTTTTTCCCCCCATCAGTAAACACAGGTTGAAGGCAATCTCATGGATTACTGGGATGCCTATTGAGTTACTCAAGTGCTGTCACCTAACATTCAGCACTTGGTAAAGAACATCAGTACTTTACATATGCTTTCAGTCTGTGAAGTACTTAAGCAGTGGCAAGGATGCACTCTCACAACACTTCAGAAGCAAGGATCTCAAAGTCGTAGTAACACTAATTCATCTTTACAGTTCTTGTTTTATCTCTGGTTTAAGGTATAGGAAACCAAAGCTCGAAGGGCTGCTTTCGTTCGCCACGTGGCGCTGCTCACCAACGGCAAAGCTTGAAATAGAAACCTTCGTATACTCAATTCCTTTTCACGCACTCAAACTATCAGACACTACTCTCTCAATAATATATTAAACTTTTTTATTCTGATCTTGTATTTGTGCATAATGTTTAACCTACCTAATGTCTTCCATCAATAGAGCAGGCAAACCCCCCAAAATCCTTGCAAACATATTGGCAATTAGAGAGAAAGGAGAACAGATTGCTTGCCCAGAGCCAACTGTTCAACTGCAGGACCGACCTCCCTTTCCCACTCCATCCTTCACTCCTGTCTAAAACACTGGGACATTTAGGACAGGAGCAAAGACCTAAAGTTGGTCAAGTGTGTGGCAAAAAAAATCAGTTACCAAAAAAGGAAAGAACCCAGTAGGTCCTCCACTCTCACCCAGAGCGGAACTTTCCTTTATACAATGTGTTTTTGGCAGATCTTGGTTTTATTTTTGCTAATTCATTATAAATATACTCCCTAGATTATACTCCCTACATCAGTAGTATCCTTAATAGATTCATAAGTCAGCACTTGATTTTAGTTAAACCTTCCATAGGGACCTTTGGTGAAAAGTAAAAGTTCCTCCTACTATCAATAAAAACATTTGTATCATCTAAAACTCCAGAGATACATCAAACCAAAATGTGTAATGCTGGGTTCTGGAGCATGGAGAAGCCGAATACTAGGTCAGAAAGCACTAAGCCAGGAATTTAAAAACCAATATTTTTTTTTTTCCCATTTGAAAATTATAGCCATATCAGATTGATCATATTTTTCAATGGACACAACATTTGCATTGCTCGGCTGATGTTTTCCAATTTGGAATTCCATGCAATTAACAATTCCAAGCAATTCCAGCTTCACTGCTGACTGCTAGGCTTACACTAAAAGCTGTTCTTGATTACACTTCGTTTTTAGTGCTTTTCTGTCTATGATCTTGCAAAAGGCACCATGATTCCAAAGGTGACAATACAAAAACCCCCAATGTCTCGCCAAGTGCAAGATTAGAAGCATTCTTTCTTGCCTTCCTTACTGTTAACTCTGCTTTTCCTGGCAGTTTTAGTCTTCCAATACTCACAGTATCAGAGAGGTTTGGGGTTTTTTTTTCCTCATAAATGCTTCCCATGCCTCCCTCTGCATTTGAAATAGTGAGGCCTACCTTGTTGGGGCAGGATGAGTAGATGAGAGTGGGGCTTGTCGAGTGTTGGCTGTGAGACGAAGTCACTTTCCCCCTCACTGTGTTATCAGTTGCTGATCAGCAGTCTAACAGAGCAAATGAAATCTAGGATAGAAAGTCGGAAACCAAACTATTCTGTGTGCACTCTGAAGCAACGTTGATTTTTCTACGTACAGTTTAGCCCAAAGAGCACGGAGGACATGAATTTATGCTTTGGGCAGAGCACCAATGGCATATCTGAAGTAATAAATAGCATATTTCAACACACAATGGAAAGAGGTAGGCAAATCTTCCATAGGATCTCCCATAACTAGACAAAGTAGTATTTCCACTTCAGATCAGCATAAACTGCCAAGACCAAAATCATCCCAAAGCCACCTAACTAAATTCCCATGGACAAAGTGTTGCAGGAAACAAATACTTAATATTTGACTAGAATAAAAGTTGCGGTGTTTTTCTACCATCATTTTCACTATTCTCTTTGCAAAGAGTTTCTCCTCCGTTAGAGAACGAAGGTAGGTCAATAGCTAGTACAAGGCAGTCATACTTAGCAAAATTATACAGATTAACTAATTTTAGTGTCAGGAACTACTGTAAATCTCAGCGGTTTGAAAGGTGCTGTCAGTTGGAAAGGGAAGGGGATAAGAGTCAGAATCTACTTGGAACTTCACGGAACATAGACTACAAACCCATTAGAAAGATAACTGCTCTGAGAAAGAAATTACTTCGTAGCAAGTCTAATGGACATTTGCTATAAGACATCTTTGACTCTTAAGATGCTATTTCACATTTTAAGTTTCGATATCCCTTTAACATCTCTACATCTGGTCAACTTTCTACTAGCAATTACATCTCGAGATACAGTAGTGAATACATCATGTTTTCCCCAGTTAGTACTGAGGTTCTAGGGTCTGCTCCAGCTGCCAGCTACAAGTATTTGCCTTTCTTCCCATTTCTTTTCCATCTCAGCCTAACACCATCATCATCTTGAGTTTGAGAAAGCGGCAAAGACATAATAAAGACGTCTATTTGTATATATTTTCCCCTTTGAAACTGTTTTTGCTCATATGAAGGCATAAACACTGTAAAGGACCATCCCTGAGCCATCTACAGCTTTCACAAAAAGCTGCTTTTAAAGCTGCCTATCTCTCTTCCACCTGATCCTATAAACACTGCTGGCAATTTTTCCCCCATGCCTCTAACATATTTTCACTTAGCACCAGTTTGATGTATAAGATCTGACAGCCAGGCAGTTATAGGCCACCTGCATCACTGTCGCCATGACAACAGTGAAAGACAATCCATGATCCCATGCCCTGGTCACACGTTTCAATACAGCTTATCTGTCCAAAGCCACTGAGTCTAATGGAAGAGAGTAATTACAATCTTCCACTCATTGTCAAAATTCTCACCATATAATGCTCTTCAAAATTATTTTATTCCTCTCACATGGCTGCTTTGCAAAAAAAAAAAAAAAAAAAACAAACCACACACCACAACCCCGAAAGGAACCTTAAGTGGGTTTGGGAGGCAGAGAAAGAGAAAAGCAAGGCTGTGCCTGATACAAAAACGCAGCAGTGTGAGCAAACTGTCTCTTTGCGGTGTTAAAGGACTAATCAGAAGCGGGGGAATGTACCAACCGCTAAGAGGGATAAATGAAAATTTCTCTTCTATTCGTAGAGCATCACTTAAGATCCTTTCGGCTTTGCGCTGAAGGTGAAGGGAGGATATCAGCTGCCCTCTTTTCCCCTCCCCTTCCTGGAAAACTTCTTCCTATCAAAATGAACAAGCACCATACTGCACCGTGCGGCAGCAACAGCTTCGCCGAGCAGCATGGCTCTTCAGATGATCCCGTCACTCTGAACAGAGAGGGAACCCTGTGCCCGAGACAGCTCCTCCTCTCCAGTTCACCCTCTCCAACAAAGTTCCTCTGGTTTTCATTTTTAAAGGAGGGGTGCAGGGAACAGCTCCAGAATTGTATCTTTTCTGATCGCCGTCCCTAAAGGAGCACTCTGTTCTCTCCGTCTCCGGCAGAAAATGCCAAAGCGTTATTCCTTTGTCTATAGCCACAGCCATAATTAGGATGGACCCGTTGAGCGCTTTGCCCCCAGCACAGGAGGTCAGGGGAGAATTAGACTCAGTTTGCACCTGTAAAACAGGGACACGACTTCCCTGCCTTGCAGGGAACCGAGAGGATAGCCACACTAAAGAGTGGGATGCGACAGTGACAAAGACCAGCAGCACCTATTTTGAACTACTGCAAAGGCTGGACAACAAGTAGATGCTGCAGTAGATATGAATACAATACCTTCTGGCACAGAATTTCATGCCGGAGGATCAGGTCACAGCCATAATCGATGACAGAAGGTTCGCTTTCTGCTCGATACTCCCGTTCCCAACCCTTCCTCCTCCTCCTCCAAGCACCTTAATGCAAATCGGTCAGAATGTCAAAGCTTCAATTCATTAGGCACGTAATACCTCTTGAATTAGTAAAATACGATAAATCAGAAGCAGACGGCCAAAAAAGATACAGTAATTTATTAGAATGTTTCATCCACCCATGTCCAAACCACACTAGTAAATAAAAATGTCAGATGACTGCCCATTTTAGAGACATATTTTTAGTTGGATGCTTTAGGCCACAGTGTCAGCGCCAGGAACTGAATGCTTCATTCACAGCGCGTTACTTGCGTTTGCCATACACTGCTACCAAGGATCAGCTGACACACAGTGACTCGACTGTACGCTTGGGCCCCAGAGTCCCGACTCTCAACTCCCAAACCACAAGGTAAATAAAAAGTCAGTCTTTTTTGGTCTGTACTTACAGGAACACAAATAGGTCTGAGGACCCTCAGCCCTGGCATAGTTCAAGCGTGCAGCGGAATACTTGTGTCACCTCCAGCGTTCATGGCAAAATTACATTTGAGAGAAGCGATGCTGTGATTTAACGAGCATCTTTTTTTAACTTATTAGCTGAATAAAACGTTATAACCAATGAAGGTGATAGTGTCTTTCAGGTTCTGTAGAGCTGCGCCTCCCTCCCAAAGCACGATGCAAACTTGGTGCCTGCAGGCGCGACGGTGCCCACCACGGAAACGCAGCCACCTCTGTGGCTGAGCCCCGGAGAGGACCAACGCTGCCCACCGAGGCTGTGGGGACACTTTCAAAGGGACAGCACGCACGGCCCGGCATGGGGCTCAGCCCACGCAGCAGATCCCATAGAGGATGAGTCGTGGAATCTCTACTGATGACGAGGAGGCAAAGCCCCGCTTTCACCTGGCTTTTTTAGGACAGATTTTTTATTTTTTTTTTTCAGCTGGCATAAATCAGGCACCTCAGCAGACCTGTGGGGATTGACACCAGCCGAGCATCTGGTCCAGGGCTCCTCTCCGCAGAGGGCCGCCTACCCCCTTCCTTCTGGCACTGGTTCAGCACCATCTCAAAGGGAAGGGTGCCACCTACAGCACTGCGAACAACTCTTCCTCCAGCACCATGGCTTTTCTTGGACGTCTCCCAGTGAAGAATTAATCAGGTCCAGCTACCTTAAATGGAAGCTTGGTGATTCTTCCATGACAGAGGTAGACCACATCCCCAAGCTGGGTTTTTTTCCCCACTTTCAGAATGCAGAGGTACAGTCTCTCAAATAGATTCCTTGCCTTTATTGCCTTGGGGTCTTACTGTTGCAGCGTGAGTATTTCCTCTTCTACTATATTTGCGTGTTAGTACTATCTAAACCACTGCATTATCTTCAAAAAAAGAGTAGACATTTACCTTAGAGTGTCAAACGTGCTTTACTTCAGAACTTCTTCAAAGAAGATTTGGTCCCTGCCCCTCACGCTTATGCCCTTAATACCTTTTTTCTCACCCTTCCATGGAGAAGTTCAATTCAAATACAGTATTTTCACTCTTGTATGAGCCACATCTATTGGAGTTCCTGCGTGCGCAACATCTGACCTCTGAAGAGGTATTAGAAGTGAGGTGCCACTTCCTGGTTTTAATCTTACTAAACCACTGTTAATTCATACAGGAGATGCATAACCAATAGGTAGAGTCTGAAAACCAATTCTCGCTCTTACGGAAGCATGCCGGCTCCATCCGTCAATGCTAATCCGAGATAAATATCCCTGTGCCGAATACATGACACACACACACACACATTGTCCAGAAGGAAGACAAAGAAGTTATATTAGCCTGACAGAACCCACCTGCCGTTGTTGATGAAACGGTTGGCAAATGAATAGGTAACCATAGCCGCTGCAAAAACTGAAAGCATAATCCCATAAACCAGAATAACCATTTAGCTAAATATGGGCATTAGGTTCTCCTTTTTTCCTTCATGCTCCGTTTTTTATTATGCAAGATATATTTTTTAATTATTACAAATTTGCAATGAGAAGCAAGCTCTGGTCACAGTGTTGAGACTCTACAAAGTCAGAAAACAGGAAAAAAAAATTATCAGAATTAATAACTGCTTAATAGCTCTAAAGGACAGACTGTTTCATTCCTAACTGCCTGAGCGTTCTCCCTGCCTGGGGTGACTTTAGGAATGCCCCAGTAAGCCAAGGGCCACAACAGCATGCTTCACTGGAGCTTGATGCGGTCAGAAAGCATCTTGTCTAGCAAATTCTGGACACAGTGAGGTGAAATCTGCTGCTGATGCACCGCGCAGCGCATCTGTGTCTGGAGGGCTGTGCTGGGGACAGGCTAGAAAGCAGCCGCAGGGGGATAGCCACAGACCACCACCACACAAGATCTTCGCAGCACTGCGTACAACTAGTCTGGAGCGGAAAAAATCGCAGTGGAAGAAGGCCAGGGGAAGGTCACAAGTCTACCTTTGCACTAATCCAGCCATTTTGGTGCTCTGTGTGTCTGCTGCAGTTCAGCTACTGGGAGGAACAGCAGCTGGGAAGGTCCTTTGCCAGCTACCCTGTCTTCTACATACCCACTGTCCAAACACGGGGCTTCCACACGGCGATGTGTCTTTTGCAAGTCTCACTCGCATCTACACCCACTGCAAGGCTCTAACTCCTTATCAAGCGTGACATGGCGGGGGGGGCAGGACAGCAGGACACACCACCACTTTTGCTGGGATCTCGTGCATGCACAGGATCACTGAAGGCTTCACGCTGCGGCTTACTGGCAATGAGCCAGCAGGAGAGGACCAGATGGAGAAGCAAGGCTGGTGGCCTGACAGCAGAAACCCAGTGCAGAAACGCAAGGGCAGAAAAACAAAGGCCCAATACCAGAACTCTACTGTTCTGCTCCCCTTGCACTGTTCCGAGGCGTTCGGTCTGCTAATGCTCTTAGTCCTGCGGCTGAGAGCCCTCAAAGACTTTAAACCTACATGGAAACCACTATGACCCAATGAGCCTTCAGAAGAGCCAAATCCTACCACTGAAAGTGACATGGGTCAGAAAATCTTACATAAGGTCTCATCTAGCTGCATTTACATATATTTATATATAATATTTGTTTATATTTATAGCTATTTATATCTAAATAAAGACTACTGGAAGCCAAAATGTGATGAGCACAGTAGGCTGGAGAAAAAAAAAAAAAAGTGAATCGCAGTCAGAAGTGAGGGGAAGCATCAGAGAAACACCAAAAACCAGTGACCAGAGACCTATGTACCTATGCATCACGCGCTTCCGCATCTGTTACGCGTCTTCTCCATAAGTACAGCTGTCTCCAGTGGGCAGTTCAAAGCAGCTGAAGCTGCAGACCAGTGCTGTAGCTGGCAGCATGCTGAAGAAGGGAGGTGTAATACTTGATACCTGCTTTGCCAAACGAGGTGTTTTCAGACAGACATACCAGATATGGATGTATCTGCACATTTAGTACTTGCATACAGTGACTGCTTCTATACTAATGAAGCTGTTCACAAACAGCAAGACATATGTTCAACTGGACACGTCAGTTAGACATCTCCAGCTTCATTGTCACTGCACGTGTTAATAAGTATCTAACCGTATTTTTCTTCTGGTATTTATTTATTTATCCTCTCAGGCTTAATTTATTCAGATTTATTTTCATACACATGCAGGATCCTGCGCTCATAACAACACTTGTCTGCGAGGCTTCGCATCAACCCAAAGACCTGCCAAACTTGTGTTGCCTGAGAGCTATTGTTTTTTAAAAAAATAAAAAAAAAATCCTAAACTAAGTTTAAACTCTTATCCTGCTGGTTCCTGTGTGTTTCAAAATCTCACCTCAAGTCCAAGGGTGGCATGGGCTTGCCAGTTTGATGCAGCATGCAGAAGGGAAGCTTTGCAGCAGCTGGGACTAACCCCACCAATACTCTCCTAGATTATTTCACAACAAACACGTGCTTTTCACACTGCTGACCTGGGGCTGAAACCAAAACCATAGCTACTTCAATAAGAACTGTTGTAATAAGGCTTCATTTGTAGTTGACTAGTAGCTACCGTCTTATGGGAGTGAAATCCCCGTTTACGTCTTTCTCAAACGCGTAAGAAGGACGGTTTTCTAATAGTAAGAGAAAAAAAAAGTGTATTCATTAAACTACTCTTTTGGAGATCTAGTACTCGTACACAATCTGGTGAGCATCCAACCCACATAACTTTAAATCAGCGTTCAGTCTTTCCTCAGGAATAAACACAAGAAATCCCCTAACAGATCTTTACCTTCCTGAAAGGCAAGCCACAGCATTCCTTCCCCAGCATTATTTCCCTATCTCCCTACAGCAGCCATCAGACTAATCCTAAAGAACATATGCAGCAGAGAAAGAGCAATAAAAACATTTACTTTTCCAAGATACAACAATTAACAGATTTGCCAGATGAAAACAGAAACTATGTCATGATCAAAAACTCTCAGCAGTGACCATTCCTGTATGTCAACAAGTAAACTAAAATTAGTTGTAAAGAAAGCCACAAATCACAATCAACTGCGGCTTCTCAAGAGAAGCCTGACTAAAGGGAAACACCTACAACGTGAACCTGGATGCCTTTGCTAATGAGTAATGAGAGGTATTAAATTACAGGCTGCCACAGACACCTCCCCTGAAAAAGCCCAGCTTTTAGGGAAGGTGAAGACTTACGCAACAAACTACAAACTATGGAGAAACCAACAGAACCCTCTCTATCACGCAGTAATACTCCAAACTCATCTAGGAATACGCGCTGCATTTTTATTCTTACTTAGTGAGCCACAATTTGTAAAGCTATGACCATAAATTTTCATAAATAAATCTGTTTAATTTCTCTTTCCACCCTGGCTTAATGAACAGTTAGACACTATTGACATTGGAGCCATTACCACCTTCTTCTCCTTCCCTTCTCATAATAGATTGCCCTCTTAGTGAGTTTTCATATTTCTCATTAACATTTATTATATTAAACCCTAAACCCGCCTACAGGTGTGAGAGTAACTGAATCTAATCTCTGTCTGGAATGCACTGTAGCTATCCGTAGAGTCTGCTCCAGGCCCTGGCTGGATCAGGTCCTCAGACCGGATTACCTGGGAGTTACTCTGCCTTACCAGTATCTAGAGAAAATGTTATGCTTAACTGAAGTTTCAGACCACAGGAAAAGTGTTTTCTAGCAAATATTGCAGTAATTGCTCACCAAGGCAGGAGCAGGGAGGCGAGGGGGGGAATGGGGGCTTTTTTTCCAGTACTGTTTCTCAGTTACAGCAATTCAGGAAAAATAATTAGAGTATAGGTTATCTACTCCAGCATAAAGGAGGAGTGGGGGAACAGGAATCTGGTGTGTATTTCATAGACAGGTAACATCTTTGAACCAACCGTGAACGCCAATTAGATTTGGGGCGAGCCTTCCAGATGTCATTAAATGCAGAAACAAACTCTACAGGTGTTTATTTATTAACAGCTGTGATGCGTGGCAGACCATATCTACTCTTCCCCTACTCCATTAGGTCTCTGTTTTTATTCCTACAAAATAACCAATGATGACTGATTTTTCGAGACTTCTTTAGATACAGAAGTTTTGTGCCGTGTGGGTCTGCAAAGAAGTGGCCCAGATGTGTCTGTCTACGCTCTGACACAAATGTAACTGGGAAAAGGAGATCAAGCCACATAAATGCTTCTACATTAATCTGTTTCATGTCATCACTTTCCCATTTTTTCCCACAGCCCAATTTTAGAAATCCTATATTTAGTCTATCAGAATTTGATCTTTTTCCATGGTCAGAAAGGAAAGGTTGGTCACAGCTGAGATTTGCTAATGTTTTCCTAATCACAGAATCGGGGCGGGGGAACGTATGCAAATCTATTTTATTACTCTGCGCTCAATATCCAACTCCAAAGAGAAAAGCATTCTCTCTTACATACGTATCTACAAATTAAAAACGATCACGGTATTCCAGCCATCTCCAGCTAAGCACTTTCCAATATGGTCCACCGGGTCACAGTTAGCAAACTACACTTAAATTATTCCCAGGATACAAAGGTTGTCTTTTTTTTCCCTACAGAAAGTACCATTTACTGCATTTGCTAGAAGATCTCTACGGACTGCCGAATTGGCAACAGTATCAATTATATTTTCATTTGGTAAACATTGACTTACATTAGCATTTTTGGCAAAAGCGCACATCACGCTACGTATTATTACATAATCTTTAAACGAACTGTTCATTTCAGTCACTTCTAATAACCGCAGCCTCCAACATCGCTTCTTGTCTTTGTCTCTGAGCATCTCCGTGCACTGTGACGAAGCAAACTTATTAATTAAAACCGCAGTGAGCCACGCTGATTATGCACTCTGATCAACGTTGCACCCCAGGTGTGCAAGGTGCTTCCCAAACTTAGTCACAGACTCCTTGTCTCAGGAATTACTGGGAAAAGTTAAAACCTTGTAACACCCCCTTGGCTAATTTTTACTGCCGCAAGATCTGTACAATCGGAAAAGCAAAACATCTGCCCAACAATTTCTTTCTTTTAATCCCCACAAATACCCATTTCCTCAAGGAATTTTACCATCAAACACCCTCGTGTTTCCCACCTGTGTCCTCTTGAGGAGAAAGAGCTATCAGAGCCAGGTCTCCAGCAAATCCAACACAGACTTAAAACTCACGGGTGATGGAGACGTGTCTCAATCTGTACTGATTTTATTGTAATCTATACAACTACATAATCACGATGAGGAGACTAGATAAAAAGATGCATTCCGACACGACAGGCCAAGAGATACTGAGCAGCAGCTGAACAATATAACTTTGAAGCTTGAACTCGCCTCTACTAGTACCTTAAACTTTCTTGATTACATTTCATT
>VUYV01000295.1:111372-131486 GCA_008711295.1 Anarhynchus alexandrinus | reverse complement strand
AACAGCCTAGGCACTGAAACGAAGACTCTGGAGATGATATCAGCATTTCACAACCCTCAAGCCCATCTGCTAATTAAACTAAACGTTGTGGAATGAAATCTGGGGCATTACTCTTGAATTCAAACACAAATATTTCTTTTGTCACAATACTGAACACTAGTTATTCCACAGGGGAAACAAAAAAAAAAGAAAAGGTGCTTTTCAGAATGCTCCACCAAAGCAACTCCGCATTTCTAACACCTATTAAAATGGTAGAACACCAGTTTACAATTCGATTTCTACAAAAACAACTTCTGTGTTTTACTTAAACATTTTGTCTTCCTTCATTGTTTTTCCACACTTAAAACAACAAATCATTCCGAAATTGCAGTTGGCGAGTAAGAAAACTTCCCACCTCCTAAAACACAGTTAACTTGGGTAAATCAAAGTAGTCAATTTACCCTAGTTAGCAGAACAGAGCATTCATTAGGTCTGTTTGCTCTGAAGAGCACAAGGCACACACCTTCACCACCTGGTAGCTGAGCGCGGACAAAGCCCATCTGATCCGGAGGCTGGAGTGGGAGAAGCACCATTTTCTCCTACAATTTCAAGCTAAAGGAAAAGGCACAGGGAGGGCCGGAGCTTGATGTCCTAAGTTAAGGAAAAAAAATAATCTCATCAAGGTCTCCCTGAATATTAGCCCAGTAAAAATGAAAAGAACAGAACGGAAAGCGGTCAAAACTTAAAAAGAAATTAACTGTATATAAACAAGTTTCATTATTTAATAATGAAAAATAAATATAAATATTTACCAGTCATGGACATCTGTGGAAATTACACATTTGTGCTGCATTATCATCTAAGTTATACCATTAAACTACTCAACCCCTTCCTTATTCTGATACAGGATTCATGTTAAAAAAAAACCCAAAGGGAGAGGTCTGAGCTGATGAGCAGAGCAAAGGAAGTGCAGAGAGATACCAGACAGAGTGTGTAAACTACTTAAAATAGGAGGATGGAGTAAGTGTAGTGCTAAATGGTAGAGGGTCTAAAGGCCCAGCCTGTTCCCACTTAGTTTGAAGGCAGAATGGCTGATAGAAATCAAAGTGACATAAACTGCTGATTTTAATCAGGATTTAAATTATCAGGCAGGAACCTCTGATCTGAATAAATCCGTTTTGGGGCATTTTTGGTTTTGTAATTGTTTTTCTAGGGAAGGGTCAATTCTTCTTGGTTGGTAACTATTAAAACCTGTTACTTAGCAAATCCGTATGTCCTTTACATTAAATCTGATACTTTTTCTGGATATATGGAAGGACTATATCATTCTACAAAGGCTACATTTCTTGCCAGACAATTTTTTTGTCTTTTAAACTTTGTTTGTGATTGCTAAAAAGCCACATTTAGATGCAAAGTGAAATTATAATAAAGAACAGCAAAACACTGTATTTTTAATTAACTTTAAAAAGTATCTTCAGTGTTCCTGTTATGTAAGAATAAAAGTTTATCAAACTGGTTTTTCTCTGTATTTAAAAAAAGATTTAAAGAGCAGTAGATACTTTGTCTTTTGCCCTATGGGAAGCAGAAGTCTCCTCCTCTCTCAACACTCGGCTTTCAGCCTTAAATGAACTAATTGAACTGAGTAAACCGATGAAGACACTGTGTCAGTATCAGCACAGAAAGCTCCTATTGTCTTGGTTAGACTTTTAGGACCCCTTTGTTCCAGATTATTTCCTAAACATTAACCTTTGCTGGTTTGATTTACTTTAAAACTTTGGTGTAAATACGGCACTCAGTTACTTTTTATATGGTCGGATTATTTTAACACATGACAGTAATTTTAGGCATAAGATATCCTATTTTCACACCTAAATTGTATTTAAAAAATTCATTTTAAATTTACTAGTTGAGCTCACAAATCTGAATTATTAAGAACTGGGTAAAAATAAGCGTTCCGGGTTAGTGATTTTTATCCACCCCCATTTGGGGAGGGGGGAAGAGGGGGATTTAAAAAAATTTTTAAACCCCCCCCACACAGGCCTGAGCAGAGAAATGGAAATGAACCCCCATGACAAACAACTCATGAAAAAGTAACTGTGGTTGACATGTGAAACAAAACCCCCTCATCCATCGGTTTATTCTGGTCAGTTTTGAATTATCCTGTTGGAATGCAGACTGTAAGTAACCAGAGGGACAACAGCATAACCTCAAAAACTGGGGGAAGAGCAGCACTTTATGGACCTGAGGAAAAGGAGCATTAGGATAAGATATTCCAAATCTCAAGCTCTTGTTTCAAATTTTCTTGTCTTACTATTCTAACGCCTTCTAAGTAGGTGGGTTATATGAAAATCCAGACAGAAAGCGCCTGCGAGGGGTAGTGATGCTGCTGTTACTGTTTCTTCTCTACCACAGGGACTACGCTACTGGAAATGAGAAAGAAACCCTTCAGACAACTCCGTAGTGGTCAACAGATACGGCTTAATTTTAGTCCGCCTGTATCCTTCTTCAGCTTGCAAGGAACAGGATCACTCATGTCTGCAGGAAAAAAATAAAGGGGCAGATTTTTCCTTTATCTGCTCTAATCTATTTTACTAACTATGGCAGCAGTTGTTCAGAAGGAAACACAGAGTAATTGCTACTATTACCAGCATAATCCACCTTGTGTTTCTTCTGTCTTAGTGAATTCTTCACTCTCTGCCTCTGTCTGCCTACTTTCTGGGGCAGAAGATGAGTGAACAGCACATAGCACAGGGTGGTCGGCAATACGCGCATATACAAGTGATCAAAGGCTAAAATATACGGTGAATCTGCAAGCCTTTCTCGCGTACCAGTCCGTGCCAAAATAGGAAAAAACAAATGCAGAAATACTATATGATGTTTATTTTAAAGCTGTTGTCAAATCTCTCCCCCGCTGCACGAAGTGAGCAAGACAAGACTGCACAAAGTGCACTGAAAGAAACCACTGCAGAAAATTATTACATGAAAAATCCAATAAAATCAGAATACGCCAAGTGGAGTATGAAAGGGACATGCATTTCGTACAGTATCTTTTTTAAAGCATTTGCTCCCCTACCACAAAACAATTCACTGAACAGTTGAATTTTAGCCCCAGAAGGAAACACTAGTACTTTGGCCATTACTTTGACTGAATAAATTATATTTTTAACACCTGGAGCCGATCTCAGTGGGATGGTCACCAACAGCATGTATTATTTTACAAAATAATAATTAAAAAAAAAAGAGACAACATTTCAGACATTAACCCCCAGGTAAAAAAAAGCTATGCATTACCAACCATCTTACAAAGGCTCTATAGAAACACACAAAAACAAGGCAATTGGAATTAAAACCATCAGCTGGACGCCCCTCACACGACTGCATTAGCGGCAGCGACCGGGCACGAAGGCAAGAAGTAATCCGGACTAAAGCCAAACACATCTGCCCGGTGGCCACCAGAACAGGCGCTTACGTGGCTGTGCGCGCTCCGGCAGCTTCCCGGGACTCCCCGCGAGCTGGGAGGGAGCCAGAAGGACCTGTCTGTCGGCTAGGCTCAGCTTCCTTCAGCTCGCGGAGAAATTTGTACCCTTTCTCTCGCCTGACTCAATTTCCAAGCAGCGGGTAAAGATTAAATAAATATCCAAGGTAAAGAACAAAAAGAGGGTAATATAAAACCTTCCTTCGAATTAAAATTACTTCCTTTTACGTAAAATCCATCTTTTGCCTCGAAGGCTGCTGACCAGCATGGTCAAGCAACGCATAACAAAGAGTGCACATCTCCTCCTGCCTCCTAAGCCTCCTCCCAGCCCTGCCATAGCCGGCCCAGATGGCTATTTTTGTGTCCAGGATGGCGTGCGAGCTCAGGGCTTATGACCGAGGTTTCCCCCTGCACACGGTAGTAATCCCAAGGACTTTATTTTTTTTTTAATTGTGGGTATGGGCTCCAGATATTATACAACTATAACAACTTTGTGAGAGATTTAGAGTAATTTATTTACTTCCCTTAACTTGTATTTGAAGAACAGGCTTAATTTCAGCATTTATAATTGTTTTGGTTAACTCTTTAAAGTACCTAATGTACTTGCTTATATGAACGTATTGCACTAGTAAGCGCTTTTACTATTAAATACGGAAGAAAACAGCTTTTTGATGCTCTTATTTGTCCTCCAGGAATAAAAAAAAAAACCCACACCCTTGAATCACACAAGTGAGTACACCATCCTAGCACTCCGCACACACTGACTGGGGACCTCTCCACATTATCCATCTCTACCTTGACCAGCTAACTGGGGTGCTCGGATGGATCCGACAGGAAAACAGGGAACAACATACCAACAGTACAGCCTTCTCCTTCCTTTTTACCCAGTGGCATGAAGGGGCAGGTTAGTGCCCTTTTCCCAGTGCTTCCTCATTTTCTAGACTAATACAGACAGGTGTCACTGCTCAAAAAAATACAGAGCCAGCAGCACCTTGAGAAAAGGCAGTCACATGAAAGAGCCTTCAATTCTTACCCATCAGGGTCTCCAGGCCACGACAGCCTGCGCAGAATTAGCCCTTCCACGTCAGCGGCTATTTGCCACCAAAATTCAAGACTTGTTGTTGTTGTCCTGAAGAAAACCTGCAGCCTTCATTACTGCGTGGGTCAGAATATATTTCTCCTAACACCACAGTAAATGAAAATAGCTTCACGTGCCACCGCTGGGAAAGAGATTGCCCCTTCTCCGGTTCCACACGTTCTGCTCGGTGAGATGATGAGATTACAATCCAGTTTTCACAAAAGCAACGGTCTACCTCACAAAAGTTTCAGCCAGAAAGATGAAAGCCAACACTAAACAAATTTTTAAATATAGCCTAGTTCTGAAACTTCATCTCCCATATGTGACCGAGCCATTATAGAGACAAATCCATATGCCGGTAATAGGGGGTACGGAATTGAAGGAGCCAGTAAAACCCCACTGCAGAGAGAGAGTTGTGTTGTGGGTCCCTCCCTCCCCCCACACTTCCTTTGGAGGAATTAAACTAACTTAACAGCGCCAGGTGATGAAAGGTCTTTGCAGAAAAATGATTTTGGAGGAAATGAAGACTTTTTCCAATCACATAATTTTCTGGAAGTGTCAGAGCCCTCCAATTCTTCAAACTTCCACCTTACAAACGGAAATTAAAAGTATGGTCCCAGTTGTCAAAACACACATTTACCATAAATAAATCCATTAGTCACCGCAAGGTTCTCTCTATATGAATTATACTGTCTTATGAGCAATTTTGGTGTGAGGCTACTGAACTGTGAAGAGTGGCTGTACGTCTCTTCCCCAATACTTAAAAAACTAATGCAACAACCTCTGCTACAAAGAATGATAGCCTTACAGCAACGTGACATATTTATTAGTATAAAGCACTTGTGAAAGTATGTTTTCGTACTAAAAACTGAACGCTCAGTGGACATAATCTATGCTCAATGAAACCAATCATATAGTGACTGCACATAAATATAGACACATATATGAAATGTACGCACAGGTTTACTGTGAGGAATTAGAAATACAGTGTTTATGTGTTTTTACATCAGTTATACCACCCAGACAAATAACATGCACACACAAACACTAAGAATTTGAAGATTTGGGTCTCTTGCCCTTGAAGGACAGACACGGGCCCCTGCCACTGGAAGTAAAAGAAGTGGTCTGGTTTGCACTCATAAATCCTTTACCTTCTTCCTTTCGGTCAGAGCCCAGCCCACACACCTCAACAATCATTTGGAATGTAATCTCTCCTAAACTCGCAATAATATCTTGCATTTGACATGTGGCTTTTAATGTCTGTATTAGTTTCCAATAGCTCCCAATTTGGGGGCACTTAGCTTTCAGGGAGGGAGCGGCAGGGGGGAGGGGGAGGGTGTTCCCGGCAGAGATGCAGATAACTTTCAGAAATCTCACTTTCACCAATTGCTTTACTTAACTGCCCCTCAGAGTATTGCCTGATCCCACAAGCGTGCAGATTACATGTGAGAAATGACAACTCAGGATTTCGAAATTCTAGAGTTTAGAAATAAAAACTATACGCAGGGAGTACTGGAAAACAGAGCCAGGAAGTGCTGACATCTGACAGAAAAAGTTATGAATAAAATCATTTTTATAAATGGCTCATATATAAGAAACGAACCTGTATTTTTGTGTGTGTGTGTGTTTGCCAAAACTCAGTTTATTACAAGAGTTAGCATAGTTCTTTATGCAAACNATCAGGATTTCGAAATTCTAGAGTTTAGAAATAAAAACTATACGCAGGGAGTACTGGAAAACAGAGCCAGGAAGTGCTGACATCTGACAGAAAAAGTTATGAATAAAATCATCTTTATAAATGGCTCAAATATAAGCAACGAACCTGTACTTTTGTGTGTGTGTGTCTGCCAAAACTCAGTTTATTACAAGAGTTAGCATAGTTCTTTATGCAAACATTGGGGTCAGTAGTAACTTTCCACGAGATCCCCCCAAATTTGCTCTAAATATTACCACAAAGCTTCCACTTCTGCCTCCACAGATATCTTTTACTTTGTGTCTTTTCATACATGCCCGTGTCCCAAAGATGAGCTAAATGAAGTTAAATGACCCCTTTAATACCTCATTATACGAACAATCTCTTCACAACATAACAAAGAATAAGGGGTTGATTTATATTGGTATTTACAGAACAACAAAAGGAACAGAAGCAATACATAAAAACACAGCTGTCAATAACAAGAGAGGAAAATAAGCACATTATTACTTAATATTACCAAAACACATGAGACCTTCCATTCAGTTCTGCAGCCCTAGGNCTGCAGCCCTAGGAGAAAAAAAGGGTCTTTTCTCACGGTCTAGTGCATCCTACATCCTAGGTGTGAAACTTGATGGGTTTTCCCGTGCTCTTGCAACATTAAGTGTCCATATCATTCCTTGTCTTTACCTCAAGGCCAAACTCGAACTTCTTGTGATGAAGGGAAGTCAAGTCACCTGAACCCAGTACAGATACTTCTCAGAGAGGTAAAACATTGTGCTGAAAATACACAGTCAGCTACACGTGTCCTACTGCCACCCCCTCAGATGAGACAGGACAGCTCTGTGACATAAGGTCCCTTACTGAAATGTCAGTATTATGAACGTTTACTAATTGAGCAACGTTGCCACCTCAGTATTGTGACTGAAACATGAAATACTGCAAATAAAACTTACTTCTGTCAACTACCCAAATTGTCTAAGTCTGCAAAAGGCAAACTTTTGGATCTTACAAATCCTATTACAAAGCACTCTGAAGAGTTTTTAAGATATCCTTATGGAAAAACTCAGTTCTTTCGCCTGAGACAGTAGTGGCCCGAGTTGCGCAGGTCCAAGTAGGTCTGATGAGACATGGCATTAATTTTCAGGCTCACCTGTTTAATAGCATGTAACTCAATTAACCACCCCAACCAGCTGCTTCACACACCGCGGCGCAGACAGCATTGCTCAGCCAACGAGAGGACGTGATTACAACTAGGGCGTATTGCACTATCAAGTCCGTAAATCTTTCTGAAAATCCTGGCTGTTTGGTGGCGTAGTTTGACCTCAGGGACAGAAGCTCATTCCCTTCCTTTCAAAAACACGAGACAGTACCACCTCAGGGAAAGGAAATCTCTCACAGCTCTTTAGCAATACAGGGCCCGCGGTATACTCCTCAGCATTTCTCGCTATATCCATCAGAACACAAGAATACAGCCAGCCACTAAACCCCCTGCACCTAAAATACTTCCCACTTGTTCCGCTGGTTTGAGAAATAGGCATCGCCTTCTACCCGCCATAGCAATCGAATTTGTAAACTTGTAAATAGCAGCAGTGAACGTATACACAGAGAGGGAAAAACAGTATGGAAATGTAGCTTGTTTTAGCAAAACAAAGCTAATCCACGAGGAGGAAAAACCCACACCGCTTACTTAACCAACTTTAGAATGGCATAGATAGATGTGTGTATTTTAAGTCCTTTATGTCCAAATCCTATCTGTTACTGATGTGTAAGAGGCCGCTTGGGCAACAGTTTTCACGTAAACTGCTGCAGTCTGTCGGCGACTTCCAAGGAATATGCAACAGGTAACTAAGAAAAGCAAGGCTGCTGTCCGCAGGCTTACGTTTGCTGAACGATTGTCATATAAATTGATTATCCATGCCACTGTGTTTAGAATTCCTCAAATCTGAACAAAACAACAACAAAAAAAGGTCACCACCTAATTTAACACCAGTGCAGAAAATCAGATAGCATAATACACTGTAATGTTTTGATGGACTTCAGATCTTAAAAAGCAAGAAAACCCAACCCCAAAACAATCGATTTGCCTGATATTTGCTGCCAACCATGAGTATGGCCCTGTTACAAGCCCCAGCATCAAGCTCTGGCTACAGGAGCCAGCAAAAGCCGCGTTCGTTACAAGCACCTCTATTCTCCAAACTGGAAAGAGCCGCCAGCACAGAGAAGGCAAACTTTCTGACCTGCCACTCCTAGGGTGAAAGGGATAGCGGTCCTTGAAAGCTGGGAGGAGACGCTGGGGGAAAGACCTACCAAGTTCCTGCTAGTGCAGGCAGGAACGTTCTCTGAGCCCACCTGGGCACCTTCCAGTTGGTCTATCAGGGCTACGTGGCGGCAGACTACAGTCGATGCGGATGAAATCTTCAACACATGTTCACAAGCAAATACTAAGCCCATCAAAAGTGTATTTTCTTCACCCCGCAGACAATAAAGTAGCTAATCTCCCTCTCCTCTCTGTTCCCACTGCTGTGAGAGGGACCGCAAATGGCACACCACAATGTGCAATTCAGATGTATTACAGTTTCACGTTGTAATGCTTTCAAGAACTTCCTAAAAGAGCGGGGGAAACAGGGAAATCTGATTCTCAGATTCAACAAGTAAACTACTTTAGACAAATTTCTCTCCAAGATTCCCACTAAGAAAAAACAGCTTTGAAAATATAAGCAACTGAAAACATGATTTATTTTATTATTTCTTTTTTTAAAAGAAAACCAACCAACTATTACAGGGTGGTATCCAGATAGTAATTTACAAAACACTGTGATAAACTGCAATAACATACATTTGACTTTCTCATCTGCACTCATACTACTAATCCAACTCCACTAGGACAACTGTAGAGACAACCATACTTGGCATTCCACTTTTTTAAGCAGAAACAGGCAAAAACAACCAACCAAAAAAATCCCAACAAGAACAGCAAAAAAACCCCACCGCACAAAACCCCCAACCAATTAAACCAAAGGCAAAAGCAAGAAAAAGATTCTACCCAAAGTGAATTCTTGCAAAAAATCTGTCAATGTGCATTATAAAATGGGTAGTGTATGAATGTATAGATCTTATCTAGTAAAAAAAAAATAAATTGTATTTGATATTGCAGTGATAGAAGTTTTGCAGAACTGTAGGCATTTAGTTTCCTCCCTTCACAACAGGAGACATTTGATTCTCAGCGTAACTATTGAATCTTAAGACACATAAGAACTGTATATTTGTAAAAAAAAAAAAAGCACCTCCAAATAATATTTTATATGACTTTGTTTATGCTGTGTTCCTCTACAAAGCCCTGTGTATTTCACTCAATCATTGTTTTTCCACTTACTGGCCTCAGTTATCTTCCTACATTTACAAACGCTTAAGTTTGCAGATTAAGAGCTCAGAAAACCTTCTCTTACCCTAAAAAAAAGGCGCATTCTAAAAATGGGAAAAAAAATATGAGGTATAAAGTACTTTGGTTAAGATTTGTTACATATTGTGCTGTTATTTGAGATGACCAGCACAATTTGCTTCTGCCACCACCCTTACGGGCAAACCAGCCGGCCCAAATCTGTTCTGATAAACTCTTTATGGTGACTTTACAACATATGTTCACCATGTGTTCACTGTCCACAACAGATAAGTCACAGATTTGGGAAGTAAATAATTTTGAAACCAGAAACAGGAGAAACTTGACATATGGAACACACTGCATTAGAAATACCAAAGTTGCTAATACTGCTGTTTACCTGTTGTGCTAACAGGTCGGATTCTAACAAGTGAGCTAATTCTGAAATAAGACATCTGAGAAAGGAGGAAAACACACACAAACAAACAACCCCAAACAATCAAAAAACTTCCCACTGAACCTCCCATCGTTAACTTATTTAAAAATTAATTAAATCACCTACACTAATCAGCAAAGTAAAATTTCATGAAAAATCCATTCAGAGAATATTAATTTACATCATCTTTACTAATTCTCATATTACAAAGTAAAGTTGGCAGAAGTTGCTCCATCTGTGTTTTTTTTTTTTAACTGATGTAGTCCAGGAAAAACTATTATCATATTGCCCAGAGTTGGATTCAGACAGAAGGAAGATAAAACTACACGCAAGTGTCTTTACCTTGGACACAGCAGCTCCCTTGAGTACCACTTCAAGTCCTGTATGTAAGTCAAGGTAGCACATTCCATGAACGGTGATACCTTTTAGGTAGGCCTTTCATAATTGTTTTACCTAGTTTATGATTCCACATGCAATTGAAATGAGTATAAACACATCTAAGTAGCCTGAAAAAAAAAAATGCATCTACCACACTGTAAAGATCAAGCAAAATCATATTTTTCCCCTGTTTTATCAGAGACATATAAGCAAAGCTCATCAATTTTCAGAGGGAAGTTAGGAAACAAAAGAACTATGAACACAAGCACTTTCTTTTCCCCTCACAGGAAGGAGGGTGGTCACCTACCTGATACAAGTCCACCCTGTGGCCAGCATGGGGTCTCCTTTGGACTAGAACTGGGGTGAAAAGATATTCTCCTCGGTCTTCTTTACACTTTGGATCATCACTTCATCCTTACAAGTAATCATATCAGTATTCCCAAAGACACTTCCGATAATGCTCTGTCTGGCGTTCCATAAAGCGCTTTGGTATTTCACTCCCAAATTAACTACAGCAACGCACCACAACTACCAGGCTTTCAACCAGGAGCCGACCAGAGAACTGGCAGAGGATAAGGGCATAGTCACAGGGGACAGGCAGAGCTTATTCCACAGCTCTGCTGACGTGGGACATTCTGCCTTCCCTCTTCCCCAGTACCACACTGTGCAGTTTCACCTTCCACCAAAAAAAAAAATAAACACTGTTTTTCTCCTAGACAGGTAATTTTCCCGCTGGCTTTGGACCACAGAGGGGCTCAGCATGAGCACAGGACTGCAGCAGGGAGGGAAGAGGAGGAGACCACCCCATTTAAGGGCAGCAAACCCTTAACTTGCTTCAGCTGCCTAATTTAACTAACCCTAAGGCAGTCACATGTGAAGAGACCATAAAGAGGTTAACTAGCTCAGTACCTGCATAATAAAGTTCGTGTGTTGTGTGGAGAGTGCCATGAGAACGCAGATATTTCATTTGGATAAACTACTTCAGAGACACATAAACATAATGTGTCCTTACCACTGCCTTTAAGTAGCGTGAATTTTTACAGTAAAAAGAGAGTAAAAGACAAGTTTGCCATTCCTGAGGAATCGCTTTTTCAAGACACTTGGTGTTTTGACACAAAATGAAAAAACACAAAATACAGTGTTACCTGAATTCAAATATCCATAGCAACTCTAAAGAAAGATGGTCTGCGTCAACTTCCCAGAACCCCTCTCTAGCTGTAACTAGACTGCCATACACTTCATCACAGTAATAGGTGAGGGAGAGGTGAAGCTTTTAACGCCACCAGTCAAAATCAATTTTAGTTTTGCTATTCTACATTCACCAATCTCCATTATCCCTACCCACTGCTGGCATTTCCCGCAACAAAAACGTTACTGAGAAGGGCAGCAAACCCTAGTGTGAACATCAAGTTTTTTGGTTTGTTTTGCTGTAAACGAAATGGAGGAGAGAAAATAAATNGTTAGAAAAAATAAGCCCCAGTCAACTCCCTTGGGGGGAAAAAATGCAAAGCCAAATTCTCTCAGGTGTGTTTTGAAAACTGCAGCAATCCAGCCTTTAAATAAACTTTCAGCCTACAAACTAGTTAGCACAGATTAGAAAAAAAAGATAGCGCTGCAACCCCGGCATGGTATCTCCACCGTTACTGGAACGCAAAGGCTGCGAGCTCAGCCCAGAAATGTGCTGTAACAGAAGGACCTACAGATTATTTTGAACCATTACTTCATATCCAGCCACGGATTACATGCCAGAACGCTTCAGCCAATTTGGAGCTCAAACAATGTGGCCACCGTTCAGTTACAGAAGTCTACAGCCTTCTGTACGGGTCCGCTAAAGTCTTCAGAGCTACATTACCTACTTCAATGACAACTAAAAACGTGTATAATGAATAGAGATACTGCTTGCCAAAAAACATCATTAAAAATCGGTTACTTAATGTCAGTAACAGTTTTCCCTACGCTGCCTCAGTTATGCACTGGAATGCAATCCAGAGAACTCAGAACAACAGCCACCAGCTTCAGAGAGGAAAAGTGAACAGCAGCAAAATTTGCAGCTGAAACGTAACAATCTTTTTAACAGCCTAAAGACAACTACTGCCAGCTAAAGCGGTTGTATTTTAAAGTCATTTTCTCGAATACTAGAAAGTCTGTAACCACAATATTCTCCATAAACAGAAGTGGTAGGAAATGCTACGATTTCTCTTTTGGCTAAGTGCCGGTCTATCCTCCTTAATGTAAGGAAATATCTTAAAGGATTAAAAAACTCTAATACTTTCCAGAACTATTCCAGCGCCTCATCTGCCATAACCGCCTCCCTTCCTCCTTTAGATTAAACACAATGAAGCAGTGCCAAAACATCAGAGTGGATTAGATATGAGCTAAAGGAAAGAGAAAGAGGCCGAAAATACAGAAAACGGGTCCGTATGAGCAGTTCTTAAACTTATCAGACTACTACATCCCCTTTCGCTATCAAAACTGATCACTGATCGTAAATCCTTTCACTTTGTCTTTCACTGCAGTTTAAAGACCAGTGCTTATGTACATGTACTGGTTTATATAAACACACATACATAGGCATATAGGCTTCTCGTTGTGATCACGCCCAGGGTCGGAGTAAGGTTAAGGACCAATTCTCTGCTCTTTCCCGAGGTGCACAATATCCGAGGACTTTCTGAACAGGCCTGGCATTTTCACAAGCAGCAATAAAGGCGATGCAGGAGAGCTGCACCTTCACTGCAGCATTTAACAGCTGCTCGTCTGAACCGAAAGACCAGAGCAAAATGAAGCTGAATTGTTTTATTAAACCTGAAATGCTCCTGTACGGCACGTAGTTAAAAGCACTGTAGGGAGGAGCGTGAAGAAGGGAGGAGGGGGAAGCGGTACAGCCCAGCAGCCCCACCTTCAATCAGTTAAAACGCCAACTCCACCAGGCTACAACTCTTGAGAGCTTATAGGACCCTATAGAGCCCGAAATGAAAACCTTACAGAAAGCGGAGAAATCCAGGAAAGAAAATCCCTGAGCTGCTGCTCTTTCTGTTTATTAGCTTAGCTATTCTGAAAGTCAGAAATCCAAACCTCTCTTCTACTCCACGTACGCTGTGGTTGCGGGGAACTGACAGCCACGCAAACAGCAACAGACCATCGGCGCTACCGACGGCGCTGCGGCGTTACCCTTAGCAGTTACACGAACGCACAGACAACACAGAGTTCCTATAGGCGGACGCACTTCTCCCGGGTCAGCTGAACACTAAAGTATTGTGATCTCCTTGCCAATTTTAACTGTACGCGGTGGCAGACAAAATCAACGCGAAAGAGGGAAGTCTTGAAAGAAGGCAGCTCAACCCCTTCCTGTAGGCACAAAATTTCAGCAGCTGCTGCCTTGTTAACTACTGCAAGTTTAAAAAGACATTTTCTCTTAACCCCTGGTGAAACTGGGTTTCAAGTGTTCGAAAAGCAAACAGGAGCAGCCTATGATGACTTTTGAGCCACAAACATTGTGAAACTGAAGCACGTGAGGGGGAAGCAAAAAGAGTAATCGAAGTTATATGACTTTGTGATTCACCATCTTAGACAAACTAGGAAAATAAATACCTCACGTTGCCGAGACTCCCGAATTCCCACTGAACGTACAAGTACGCTGCTTATCTGAACAGCCTGTGAGAGCCCCGACTGGAGAACCGATTAGGGATCCGTAACTTCAGTCAGAGATTGTACTGCACACTTCAATTCACAAAACAATACACTTGAAGGACTCCAGTCAGCAGCTCCTGGCTGTCAGACCAGACCTTAAACCTCTGCTAATCCGAGCACATCTCTCACACGAATTACACGTACTGGGGTAATATGCAACCAAACGTCACATACATGCAGGTGTTTAAGTAAAAAAAAAAATAATAAAAAAATGAACTGCAGTCAGGAACAGAACCATGCGTGCCGACANGTAAAAAAAAAAAAAATTAAAAAAAATGAACTCTGACTCCTTTGCTACTTACAGCCTTTCCTGTTTCAGTGTCTGCACTCAGGAACAGAACCATGCGTGCCGACGCCAGGTGTTACTTAGCTCAGGTAAAATGTATGTTACCAGGTGAGCATGTTTTAACTAATAGGTCCCAGGTGTTTATCCGGGGATAAGGGTGAAGTTTCACAAGAGGATTAAGGTGTTGTAAGACTCTGCTGCCCACGGGAGGGACAATCAAACAAATCACGGATCTCACCCAGCTGAAAACTAACCCAGAAAGAAGAAAAGTGTCTGTCCTCCCTACCTGCTCGGTGACCCAGCTGGCAGTGGAGGTACAGGAGCAGCAAGAAAATATGGCCACTGACAAGAGCATGAAAGACGAGACTTCCTCAGCGGTGGTAGCCCAGGTTTACACCAGCTTAAGCCACTTGTGAAGCCTTAAGTTTTGGGTCAAGTTACCATAAATTTAGGTTAACCTACATGCAACCAGTTGTCCAAACGTGATCGATCACATGTTAAATATTTTTGGCTCTGTGTTAGCAGAATTTAGTTTTGGACACGTTCCAGCCAAAGTTGTTCTTCCTGAACTTGACGATGCCTGGAACTTCACGGCAGGGCTCTCAACACATGCTATTTGGTCAAGCTGAAGCTTAGATTTCACTCTGACTGGCCACCGTCTGTCAAAATACAACTTGCCCTGTTCCAGCTATGGCTCATCATAACCCAACCCACCATCTTTTGAAGGGACACACTTTCTATCAGAGCGGATAAAGGTCATTAGAGGCCAGTAGTGCTTGTGAAGAGTCTCTCCATTCCTTTCAGTTTGCTAAACTGAAAGCTATTGTGCTGACTAGCTGTAAAAGGAGGTCAACACAAAAACTCCTTGTCCTAAAGGACAGTAATCACACGGGAGCATCAAGCGTGAGTTGGTATGAAAAGCAGAAGGAAAATGGGAGAGGCTGCGGAATAAGAAAGACACAGAGATCCACCCTCATAGGAAGAGCGAAATAAAAAGGGTTACACCATGACTCCTCCTATGATGCATCTGAAAGAGAAGGAGCATTGCTGGCCTGGGATTTAATTCTGGTATCAGTCCAGTTTTGCATTTACTACTGACTTTACCCCAGTGTGAGCAAGATCAGGCATAGCTTATTAACTGAAGAGATGCTTAATACTACTTAGTCATCAGGCATGAGTAAGGGCTACAGTATTTGACCTCTTGTGGAAAATAAAAAGAAATATCTGAAGAAAAACATCTCTCTGCTTCATCTTTGCAATGCTGCTAGAGGAACAGACATTTCCTATGGTGTAACTGATCAACTCCCGAGCACCTGAAAAGTAAGTTAAACAGCAATGATACAGGAGAAAGAGCACAAGAAATGAGCACAGGCTTATGAACTTACACACGGGTACATATTAAATACTGCAGGTGTAAGCTTTAAAAAACTACCCACAAGAGTGACAGCATTCTTCAGCACTCAATTTCATTAATGACATTATCCATGAATCACTAAGACAAATGAAGAAGTTACACTTTTCGCTCTGGATCCCTTTTTCAACAAAAATGAGAGACTGGGGAAGAGGGAGGGCAACTACTTTTCTCTGGTGGAATAACTGCCAACAAGGAAGAGAGAGAACCAGATTTCTATTAATTCTGAGTGTGTCATTCTGTCCCTACACAACGCAAGCTGAAAGGACTGGCCTGCCCAGCTCCCTTCCCTCAGGTACAGGGGCAACGCGATCGTTAACTTCCACGTGGCAGTGCATTAGCCCAGAATTGGGTAAAAACCAGTATTGGAAAATACTGTATTCGCCAGCCGTGTTTTCTCTGACTTTAAAGTAATTCTGAATTGGCATAGTACGTTTTGGCAGGGGAGCAGAAAAGATGATCTAATAGGTCATTTGACTTCCGTCACTAATTTCTGTGATCTAAATAACATTTTATGTTTATGGTGTTTAAAACTCAATTTCCTAAGGACTGGTTGCAGGGTTAGAAGTGGTCAGTATGACAGTACCTATCAAATCCATAATGATGCTAAATAAGAAAAGTCTTGAAGAGCTTTTAAAATAGGAAAAAGTAGCTCCAGCCACTTTATACTCCATGGTAGAGCTCAGATGCAAATAAACATGCATTAGAAGATCAATATGGTAATTAGAGATGTAATAGAATCATAGAACCACAGAATGGTTTAGGTTGGAAGGGACCTTGAAGATCACTGAGTTCCAACCCCCCTGCCATAGGCAGGGCACCTCCCACTAGACCAGGTTGCCCAAGGCCACGTCCAGCCTGGCCTTAAACACCTCCACCAAGCCCACCTGCTTCTCTGGGCAACCTGTTCCAGTGCCTTACCACCCTCAGAGTGAAAAATTTCTTTCTAATGTTTAATCTAAACCTGCCCTCTTCCAGTTTAAAGCCATCCATAATGTTGGACAAAAAATGCACAATAAGAACAGCAGTGTCAGGGATAAGAAAGACAGGTGACATAACTTGCAATATTTATTATATATTTGGCTGTTTATATACTTGCCTATTTATTATATACTAAACATGCATGATTTATTTTATATATAATCTGTGTATGTGTATACACACACACAAAGTATCTCTGAACCACACACAACACCACAGGTGCGGAGCCAGAAGACTCTTGCACTTAAAGAAAGAAACAAGAAGGCAGATCAGCTCACAAAGAACCAAAGAACTGAAATAATGTGTTGATATTTCCTGGAACCAGTCTGGAGCTGAGCAGCAGAGTTTCAGATGGACTGCAAATTTTCCCAATACTTCCCTTGAAAACCAAGCTGGTACAGAATTCTAATAGTCCAACTCAAAGGCATAGAAAACAACCTTGGCTTTTGCCAGGTTGAACTGGGGTGGTGGTGGTGTGGCGTGTCTAATCCCAGACATTTAGAAACAATTTTAATTTTTGCACACATCCCAAGCAATGGCTGTATGGGAGCAAACTAGTTGTGAAACCCACTGTTCTCCTCAAGCAGCAGAGGTTGAAATAGTTATAAATCCAGATATTTCAAAATTCAGCGAGTGAAAACTTGGTCTTTAACAAGACACAAATTCAGAGTAGATCAGCAACTCATGAAATACAGCCAAGCCTATGCTCCTACACCCCTTTCTGAAAAAAGGCTCCCATTGATAACTGCTTGTCAGTTGACATAGAGTCCTAAACAGTGGAAACTGCATAATCCCTTTCATGAACTCAGGGAGCGAGGGTGTAAACTGTGGGGGTGGCGACAAGGAGCATTGTACAGCCTGGAGAGTTTGTACTCCATCGAGTGAGGAAAATCAGAGCGCATGTCTTTGATAATCATCTTCTAAAGACCTTGTTGGTTTTGTTTGTTTTTTTTTAACCCAGCTTGCTGAAGGGCACCTCAGCACCTGTCTCAGCACCAGCTTCTGGGAGGGTTTTGGGTGACCAGTCACCCAGTCACACCAGTCACCCAGTCTTGGGTGACTGCTGCCCTGACCCAGCATACATCTCCCCTCCCTTCTCAGTGCCTCTCCATATGGAGACAGACACATGCACACACTGATAACACTTTTCTTTGATTTGCCTTGATAAAAAAGGATCAGAAACAGTATTTCTTGCTACCCTCATTGTATTTGTTGCCATTTAATCCAAACTGACTGCTTCATTTCCAAATTGTGCAGTTTAATAATCCAAGGGAAAATTTTAATAATGATTCTGTGCGAAGAGTGAAGCAGTAGCAGATCCATATGATTAGTCCACTTTAAACCTCTCAGCTGGAGTTTAACAGAGAATAAAGAAAGGGGAGGAAACCCCAAAATGTAGTTGAACTGTTTTGGTAACTAAAAATCATGATGCACAAAACCCGTGAAACTTACCAAACTGTTAGGATTGCTGGAAATGAAGTTTCTTTTTTTTTTTCCTGTACTATAAAAAGCACAAATGCCTCAAAGAAAATACTTTTCAATTGCTTTAAAAGGAGCAATTTCTCAGGTTTTAAGTATTACTTTCATATACCCATGAATGTTCCCTAACTTTCTTAGATATTAGACAAAAGTCATAATTTACATTCTGCAAGTGAAACAAAGCAGATAATGCTTCTAAATTTTTTTGCAACATCTGTGTACACATGCCTAAAAAAAAACAAAACCCAACTGGTTGGTGGAAATGGGTCATTTTTTAATAAAGTATTAGAATTCCTCTTTTTAAGATGAAATGCATAGTGCACATTGAGTACATTTAAACAGCACGAAGACTGTAGCGCAAAATGATTTTGTGTTTATGGTGTGTAACGATGAATTTCACAGCGAACTACCCTTTCATTAGGCCACTCAGCTCTTCCAGCGTCCCAACCCGAAACAAATTAATAATAGCCAGAGCTGTAACTGCATTTCCTCCTTTTGTTACTTTGTTTCCACAACTTTCACATCATAGCGTGGCTCCGTGTCTCTGTCCTCCATCTTCAAGGCAAGGCCAACAACTGAGCGACCTCACTAAAAATCCTGATCTTTAAGGCTTTAGCAGGGGGGTTTGGAGAGAAGAGGAGAGGACAACCCACCACCAGCCGGGGCCTGGAAGCCCAGGAGCTGCTCTGGAGCTGGATGTGTACACAGCGCACCGCAACGCCTCCCCCGAGAGAAGTAATTCTCAGGTCTCGGGAGCCTCCAGCCCCTTTCCCCTTGGGGAAACACGACATGGGATGTGAAAAGGGATTTGAGGACACTTGGGCTGACGGAGGACAGTTTGATTAGCGACTTCGGTCGCTGCCCCGGGAGTAGGTGCGAGCCAAGGGACGGCACGGTGGCGCGGGGAACACCGTGTTCGGTGCGCATTTAAAAAGCCTCAGCCCTGCGGAAAGGCGTGAGAGGAGGAGGAGGAGAAACATGGTTGTGCCTCGCCGGTAACATCAGGAAAGCAACAAGATGTCAGTGAGGTTTTTCTGCTTCCTGTTTGCGAAGCAACACCACCCCCCCCGGCACACACCACCACCACCACCACCACCCCGCCGCTTTGTGTGGCTCCTGCCGGCTCTCCCCCCTCCTTTCCCCGCTGCCCGGGGGGGGCCGTCCCGCTCCCCGCCTCCCCACTGGCCCGGCCGGGGGCTGTGCGGGGCTGCCGGGGCTGCTCTCCGGGCTGGGAGGAGGCGGCAGCCGCGTTCTGCTCCTCCAGGGCGGCGGGGATGGATGGAGGGAGGGATGGAAGGAGGTGGGGGCTGCCCTCGGCGCTGAGCTTTTGTTTGCCGCCGGCGAAGCCATCCCCACCTCCTCGTCCCCCCGAAGCGGAGCTGGAAGGGGGGGACACACAGACAAAGCGCCCGGCAGGACGGCGAAGGGCAGAGGGGCAGGGTGCTGCCCGCCGCATCGCGGCCGGTGGGGGGGACGAGCTCGGCCCGAGATAAACACATTGCTCCCTGCTTTCGCATGCCGGGGGCCGGAGAGGGCGAGCCGCCACCGGGACGGCCGCCTCCCCGCCGCTTTGTCACGGAGACACCCCCCTCATCCCCCTCCCTACCACCACCACCACCCCCGGGCGGGGGCCGGCGGCAGCTGCCGCCCCGCCGGACCCTCCCGCGCAGCAGGGGAGGGCGAGAGGGAGGGACGTGCGAGGCTTGTAAACCACACGCTGCCATCGCACCTCCCTCCTTCCCTCCCTCCTTCCCTCCCTCCCCGCCGCCCATTGTGCGCCCGGCAGACGGCGAAGACCCAGCGGCCCCGTGCCCGCCCCCGACCGTCGGGCACCCCCGTGCCCGGGGGGGGG
>VUYV01000295.1:30187-99177 GCA_008711295.1 Anarhynchus alexandrinus | reverse complement strand
GGTGGGGGGCCCGGAGGCCGCGATGCGGGGCGGGGGGCGGGGGGGCAGCGGCGGAGCGGCGTGTGCCCGTGTTTCCCCTTCGGTGTAAACTGTTGCATAATGAACGGGGAAGGGAGCGCGGAGCGCTGCGCCGGCCGGAGACGGGGCTGAACTTTCTATTTTAAACAAGAGAAGAAACATGACACGTCGGGCAGGAACATTTTTCCGAGCCAACGGTGGCTGCACCCCTCCCTCCCTGCCTCCCTCTCCCTCTCTCCCTCCCGCCGGAGAGAGCGCGGGTGATTAATGGATCGAGAATAACATCCCGGGAAACGAGTTTCAAACCATGTCGCCGACGAGGCTATCGCACGCGCGATTTTAATGGATTGTTATTTTCTAACTACCACTATGAGATACGCACTTCCCATTCTTACTATTTTTTTTTTTTAATATACCTATACAAAACAGAATTATTTCGGAGAGACACCCTTGTTCTCTAGCATGCAGCTGGAAATAAAGAAAATTGGGAACTCATACATTAGTCATGAGATCTGATTTAAACCATCTTCATTTCTGCCATTGCAGATTAGCATAGGGTACTATTTCTAAGCTACTGACAGCGGTGAAGAGCTGTCTTTGTCTTCTTTAAGTGCTCAGCAATATGAAATTGGGTTTTAATTTCGCTCCCTTTGCAACCATTCCCGACTATGTTGAGATGGAAAATAATAATGGACAAATAAAAGTAGTAATTAGGACATTCCCCTATGTTGGGACTAATGAGCATGTCTTTCCCCGCCTCTCCCCCTCCCCAAAAAACTTTTCTTTAGTATCAGTTTGAGAACCGAAGTGAAGCTGCTTACTGTTCTTCATGATCCCCGGTTACTACTTTATCACAAAACAAACAGCGAAAAATTACAGCTCTGCTCAGAAGCAGCCTAAGAGCGAGGGGAAACTGCAAAGCCTGCGTCATTTACAAAGATCAGTATCTCCTTTAATTTGGAGCCGGGAGATGTGTTTTAAGCTCTCCAGCAACTCTCCCTCTCCATCTGACTCCACAAGACAAGTATGATTTGGTTGTACAGGAATATATATGAAAAGATTAGATGGAAGAACTGAGAGGGGGAAAAAAGGAGGAGGGGGCTTTCTTGGGTTTGGGTGGGTTTTTTTTGTTGTTGTTGTTTGTGGTTTTTTTTTTAATTGTTTGTTTGTTTTTAAATCGAAATGGAAAGTGCCAGCAGGCCAGAAAGGGAGACAGCTGTGCATTAGGTTTAACTTTGCAGAAGTACTTTTTGGGCTCCTCCGCAGTGCCCCCTGCAGCCCGCCAGCGTGCCTGCGGACAGCCTTCCTCCTCAAAAGCATGTGTACAGGGCAGCACTCAACGCCGCAAAAAGATAGAAACCTTTCTTATACCCAGAGTCAGAAATACACGTAAAAGCAGCGGTGTTGGTTTGAGAGCATTTTTCTTTTTTTTTCTTTTTTCCAGACTGCTTTTTGGTACGTTTTACGGAAGTTCCTTCCCTACAACGAGGATAAAGGATAAATACCATTTGTCAATCTATACGGAGTCACACAAACATAACTTTCAGTGTATCACTTTGGCAGCAAACACAGTATTTTTTAAGTGCACGCTGGACTGTTATAGAATTAAATTCCAGCCTATTAAAAATCTAGGACTTTTTAAATCTCTCAGCTGTGTACCTTGGTTCTGCCAGGCTGCACTGCCACGGGGTGACGATTTGAGTAACAAAGTTTTGTAGTAAACAGTGTTTAGTGTTAAAAGTTTTGCAAACAGACCAATCACCAGTTTTGTGAAAAAAACATCTGAATACATTCTTAAAACGGTTGATTCTGCTCAAAAGATGTTTTTAAATTGGCTGAGGTTAAAACAAAGCTGAGCAAATCTGTATCCGTCTATTTCCCAGCAACAGTGGTGATACTTGCGTTATTACACAGTACAACCTTGTATAAGATAAAGCACTATCCCCCATATCTAAAAACAGTTAATAGAATCAGCATTTCATAAAAAATGTTATTTTACAGCTGTCATCCAGCACCTAAGAGCTAACTACAAATTTTCATCCGATAGGAGAGTTTTCTTTTAAAGCCAAGTATTGAACGGCAACTGTAAAATAGCATAATAGAGAGAAGATTTCACAGTTTGTTTTTGCATCACTTTTATTTTAAGGCTACTTACACAAACAATTACCAGCTTCTGAAAAACTAAAGCCAAAATGAGCTATTTAGGGAACTATTTAAATTCAGTTTTTGTGAAGGACAACACATCTGCAAAGCCACCGAGTCTGAATAAATAAAAACGGGAAAACCCCCTCAGATTATAGCCTGGGAAACGCAAGAAATAGAGAGATCTCAGCGTTGTTCTGCTACCGATTATTGTCATTAAAACAGATGTTCTTCACAGCCTTGACCAAACAACTCTGTTCTGTAATCAGAGACAAGCACAGACTCACTCGTGATAGATGTGTGCGCTTACATTTATGACCGTGGACTTATGCACACTCGCCTCTTGTGTAGTAATTTACTTTGCACGCACAAATGTGTATGTTTGCTTTATATCTTCCCCCTCCTCCCCCCGCACATCAGCATTAGAAAACTATCTTCACAACTGGAATTTCAAAAGAATCAAATATATCAGAATTCTAAGTGATGTAAGATGGACTTGCTGATGCCAGCAGTTGAACGCTAATGCCTACCGATATCAGCTGACAGGACACTAATTACTAGTTACAGGAGATGATTGCTTGGTAAAGGATCTATTCAGTGAGTTACGATTTTGAAAAATTATAAAGTGCAGGCCTGATCTGTGAAAAGATACGCAGTATGAAAATACAGCATACGTTCTCAAGATGATTATCATGACAGAGATCTGTCTAATTAGGAAGAATCTATTTTAATGCTAAGATATGAAAGAGCCCAGCTGGGAGAGGAATTTAGAGGAAGACACAGAAACATGACTGTTAAGCTGACAGCAAGTGCAGCCTAAGCATGTTCCAATGACAGCTTCTAAAAAAAAAATTCATCTCAGCATTTAATCAATAGTGGTTTGAGAACAAGTACAGCCTTACAGATAATCTAGCTAGTCATATTAGTGGGAGGAGCTCCATAAATAATATAGAAAATATGCCTTTGCAGACCAACATACTGAAACCGCTTTCCTTTGGTCAGCTGAGCTAGGGGCTACCCAGTAGGTAGGCAATATTAAAAATATCATATTAATAAATATGAATCCCACTCTGTTAGAAACCACACTTTAGTTCCGGGTGCTGCCAGTCAGGTTGGAAACTGCAATTGTTGTGGCAGCAAGTTTCAAACCATCTTGGGCAACAGATTAACCTTCAGAGTGGCCGCCTGGGTAGAAACCTTTCTGAAAGCTCCTACTATAATTAAATGGTTTACGTCTAAATCGATGGATGACATGGTGACACAGGCATCTGCTGGAAGGCAAACCCAGAGTCAACCATGCAGTGTGTTCACTGAATATAACTTTGAAAACCAGCTAACAGGCACTTTTTGGGTCTGCAAGAAGCAGGGAAAAGGGTTTCAGAAGATTTCTGCTGAAGGTTCGCGTGGATACAGTGCTATCTAACTGAGCAAATCAGATGTACTTCAGTTACTACCACAAGCTATTTAAGTGCGTGTTGCCTAATGCATCTGTAGTCAAAAAAGAATAATAATGTCATTTGGAGAGTAGTTAAAGCAAAGCTATATAGTTGAGGGTTGACTGAAAACAAAAAAAAACCCTACAACCTCCATGAATGTATCTGTGAAATCCAACTACAGCATGGCAAAAATTCTCATGACAGCTGGGGTGGCCATGAGCTGCGGCTGTCAGAACACCCAGAGCTGTAGGAATTCTTCAAGGGATGAGCCGAGTCTGGAGCAAACAAAGTTGCTGTAAATAGTTAAGGAAAAAGTCATCAACGCTGCAAAGCAACAGAAGACCAAAACAATGAAGGTAGGAAGGGGAAGCTACAAAGAAGATCAGAAAGCTAGTTAAAATTGCAAAAGTTAGAGCTTTAAGGCATTGCAGGAAGTGGAGTGATCACTGTCTAAATACAAACAAAACCAAAACACCCTCAAAACTACACACTTTCCAGCCTATACTTTTCAAGTTGTAGAAGACGGGGAATCCAAGTCAGAATTTTTACAAAATCTTCCCAGTTGTGAACACCACTGAAGGCTCCAATTCAGCAAGGTATTATAGCAGGACAGGTACACGGACTGAATCACACATACCTAAGCACTCTGCTGAATCAGGGCTGGAAAAATATGGGGAAGGAATGAAAAATGTGTACTTGTTCCCTCCTGCCCTGATTACAGATAGGTCACAACAAGAATATTAAAAAAAAAAAAAAAGAAAAAAGTGAATGCCATGAATTGCCATTTTTACCCACACATTATCCTGTCAGATTAATGTTATTGAAATAATTCCTAGTTTAGGAAGCAGAATTAAGATAATTGGTCCCGATATATACACACCACAGTATGTCTTTCTGTTATTTTGAAAATCTGGTTCTGGAGCCCACAGCTGTAGGAGGTATCCATGGAGAGAGCTAGGAGAGAGCTTGAAGGCGGGAAAGCAAAATCCTTGCTCGAGCACAGGCCCCATCTAAACCTTTGATCTGTCACACTGAGCTCAAGAAAATAACGTGGTAGGAATGGAGGAGCCGGGGGGGGGAGCGAGGAGAAAGGACACAAGGAAAAATTCCAGAGATATACTTCTGGGGGTTCCATGCAGCTTATACTAGAAATGTACATGAAGGAACCTAAATTTCTTTAGCCATTCTTATTCTGAGTAGCCCACTGCTTCTCAGTGAAGATTGCCCCATTTCCATTTAGCTTGAATTAACAGGGCAACAAACAAAAAATCCCTCATCAATAAAATGGAATCCAACTTTGGTGATGAAGAAGCAGCTGGGGGAACTTTATTTTATTTTTTTTCTCTCCAAGTCAATTGCTGTTTAGATGTTAGCCATTTATAAGAATTTCAGAGTGAACATGATCACTTTGAATTTTCTGAGCCAGAAGAGAGCCTGAACCTATTAAAAACTATCGTTCATCTTCCCCCCTATGGAAGACTGATGATTGTTCTGTGATCCTTTATATGTTCTTAAATCTCAGGGAAACAGAAACAAAGTGTCATTTTCTACAGTGGCAATTTTTTGTAAGATACGCGTAAGTTCAGTCTTCGTGATAGAGAAAAGCTGTATTTTCCTCCCTGTGCCAATGTGCTGACCAACACCACCATTGTTTCATTGAAACTGCTACAGTTTACAATCTACAAATATACACGTATATAGCATACATTTAAGAACCTATATTACAAGTACATCACTGAGATTGCAGTCTTGCAGTCAATGAGTTTAAAACCACCAAAATCAAAGCGCTTGTGCAATCTTTATTTGGCTTCCTTGTGCAATCCACAGTATGATGAAGTCTTCAAATACACCCTTACACACTATTTTTCCACAGGATGTTTGCTTCATTCTGTACACAGAATTGTCAGTGCTCACCACTGAACAGCTATTTAATACATTTTTTCCTTTTTGTTCCACATATCACCTCATATCTATTTACTAATTCAAACCCTGTTCACAGACATTCATTTCCTCAGAACGGCCACCACTACTGCTCCTGAGTGTTTCACATGTACCAATGAACTGATTTTCACAATTCATTGCAAGCGAGAGGACAGTGCTCTTACTCATGTTAGAGACTGGAAACTGAAACAAAGAAATTAAGCTTAAAAGGTTTTGCTAAAATGCCTCATTTGAGCTGATTTTTTAAAAGACTTAAACAACTTCATAGTGTTTTATAAAAGCAACCCACATCAACTTCAGTTGAATCTGTAGGTGCTTAGCATTTCTGCTGGGCAGAAGCCCCTTCGCAAGTCAGGTACCTGGAAAACAAGGAACACAATTAGTGATCACCTGCAAGAAACAGCGTTTACATGAACCGAGTAGCATCACTTAAGACAGCTCAAACATTTAATCTCAAATACATATAGTTCAGTAAATTACAGGCAAAACCAGAAATCAGACTTTATAGAAAAGAAAGAATGTATTACATGCTGTTTTTCAGTAATATTTTAAAATAAATATTTTTGTCCCACTTTTTCCGTAGACACACGTTTCAAATGGTCTTTGCTGAAGCAAAGTCAAAACATGCTGGATTTAGACTGCTCAGGGAAAGTTTACCTGAAGCCAGAAAACGTAAAAGAGGTAAGACATTACAATAACAAGAAAATCCCTAAAAGGACACAGGAAAGATCCCTGTTCATGTTTGGTCACATTAACCAAAATACAAAACCCAGTAACTACTAGCTACATTAAAAACCAAGCCTGTGTTCAGGCTATTTCCAGAGTCACTAAAGTTACTAGACAACATTCATCAGAAGTCTAGGACGCCTCCCATCTTAGCTCAGGCTTGCAGTTAACTAATGGTTTACAGCCAACAACAGCTGATTAGATTCCAGTTAGACAGGAAAAAAAATCCTTCTCATAGTATGAATAGTGAGACTTTAAATAGATTACTTATGGAGGCTGTTGAGTCTCCATCAATGAAAGCTTTAGGAACAGGTTAGACAAATTTGTCAGTACAGACACAAATGTAATTGATTTTGCCATGGAACAGGGCGATGGATTAGGTGACTTCTTAAGGTTCCTCCTGATCCTAACTTTTCATAACATTACGATTATTTAGAGAGCTTGAAAGTTACAAACATATTTAAGCTGTTAATATCTTAATTTATTTAATTCTAACTTTGGTGTATAATGAGAAGGTTACATAGGAACTTATGTGTTGATTCAGACCACAGGTCCATCAAGCACAGAGCTCTGTCTCCCACAGTAATCCATGGAGCACGTACTACCTCCCAGCCTTCAAACATTTTCAAGTTAGGTTATATGATTTATCTAGTTAGTAGTCTCTACAGCATCTCGTCCAAGGTTTTTTCCAGTCTCTCCTTGCATCTCTATAAACTCTTTGATCCAGAAAGTCATTTGAGGAAGAGTACCACAGGTCCACATAAGTTGTCTGAAGAACCGGTTCCTCTGGTTTGTTCTGAATGAAGCTCTCACTAACATCTTCTGATATCCCTCATGCTTGTAGTAGAACAGACGGTGAAAAGCCAATCCCACTCCACTTCTCTCCAGATGTCTCAGTTCTGCAGATCTCTTCTTACATTTCCCCTATGTAATTTTTTTTTTTTTCCAAATGAAGATTCTTGGCTATTCAATGGATGGAGTTCATTGCATGTTGTAATGGAAGTCACATATATCTCTGATCATCCTTGTAATCTCTGAATGCTTTTCAGTTGTAGTATGCCCTGTCCAAGACAAACGGACCAGAACTGCATGCAGTACTAAGTATGTAAATGTTGGATTTTTACAGTAGCATATGGGCTTGAACAGTAAGCATAACAAGCCTTTCTATTTTGTTCGCTATTTGCTTCTTAATCATTCCTAAACTATTATTGTTGGGTTTTTTTCTTCAACTACTACTAAGCAATATTTTAATGGAACGACCTACCATAATCCAAAGGTCTTGTTCCTGAAGACCTTTGGGACAGCTTAGAAATCATAGAATCATAGAATAGTTTGGGTTGGAAGGGACCTTTAAAGGTCCAACCACCAATGATCCAAGATGTGAAGATACACTTTACAATTATCTATACTGAATTGCACCTGTCGTTTTACTGTACAGTCAATCTTTCTGCGAACTATGTACTCTCCCTTGTCCTTACTACCTTGCATAACTTCCTATCATCAGCAAAGCTTTGTCACCTCACTTCCCTTCTCCAGGTCATTTCAGAATATATTGAACGGTACAGGTCCCAAGATAGACACCGTATGGAATTTCACTAGTGATCTCCCTCCTGTGCAAGAACTGACCGTTTACTTCCATTCAGTGATGGTCTACCCACTGTTCACATCTTTCAAATCATATTCTCATCCACTCCAGTGCCTTCCTTCTTATGCCAGCAACATTCTTGTGTTGCTTGGTTTTCCTAAAATGCTTTGATAAAAAGTTCTGTCAAAAGTGTTTTGGAAATACTAGTTGATTGTATCAGTCAGATGATCCTACATACCACTGACCCATTCAAAGAACTCAGAGAGCTTTGTTAACTCTCACTGATTATATAACATTTATTCAGGTAGACACTAATTCTTTCTCTGATGACAATATCTACTCATTCACCTGCAACAGATGTCAAATTTTAGTTTGCTGGATACCCTTAGAACCTTTCTTAATGACTGACATCACATTTGACACATTCTGATTTCCATATACTGAGCAATATTGAAGAGAGAGGTTACATGCTGCTATTACTAGATATTTCATCCCTGAGTTCTCTTAGAATTCTTGGGCGAATCCTTCAGTTCCTGGAGATTCTTCTGTATTCATCTGCCTTTTGTAACAATACCTCTTCCAGATATTTCAATTTCAGAGACATTCTCTGCCGAGTTCCCTGAATGTCCCAAAGGGGCTCTGGAAGGACAATTTCCCTGATTTCTTCCACAGTGAACAAGGATGCAAATGGTTCAGCTTCTCTCCAGTGACTTTGTCCTCCCTGAGAGTTCATTTTAAACCCTTGTCATATTCAGGCTCACTGACAATGTTTTTTCCCTCCTGATGCATTGGAAGGATATTGAACTGTTTTTGATACTCTTAGCTAGTTAGATATCAGACTCATCTTTGATCTGCCTAATAATAATTTTAATAGTATATCTGTCAGTGTTTATGATAGTTTTGGGTTTTTTCATTTGGATGTGTCCTTAGCTTTTGGAAGGACACCTTCTTCTTTCTAATAGCCTCTCTTTGCTGTTTGGCCATGACTGCTTCTTTTTACTTTCTCAGGTATGTCCAGTAAATTGTGTGCATTGGCATTGTGCTTCCTCTTTGGTGTCCTTCTGTAGTCATCATGCCCACTTTACAGATTTAACTGTCTTGGGTGCCACTCTTAATTTATTTTTGGTAAACATTCTTATTTTTACACAGTTCCCCATGTTGAAATTAACACAACAGTGGTGGGCATTTTGGCCTCTACTACTCCCCAAAGATACTGAATCCAAGAGCGTTATGTCATTCTTGAAGAGCAGTCTTAATGTTCAGCAAGTTATATATGCATATATGGATATATATATACATATGTATGTGTATGTACATGTATTCATTATTTATAATTGTGCAAATTGCAACATAGGGCAGATGTGGCTGGTAACCTGGGAAGCAACTGTGAAAGGACTTCTGGAAGTGAAGTGACAAAAACCAGTACCTATGATTCTTCATTTCACTCTGCTACCTATATTGGCATCTCCTTTATTTACTAGGAACCACTAACTTTGCAAACTATTGGCGGCATTGCTTTCAAATAATGCTATTAGAATTACAATTGATTTTATGTGGTAAACATGCCCAGATAAGGTATTTACATCCTTATTTTCAGTCCCACTTTTGTCTGCATATAACAAAGATTTGTGTTGTAACAACACAACATAGCATGATTTTCATGCAACAAATATTTTACAGTAACTTCATTAGTTTGTTAAGCTTGGATGGCATTTCATAGCTCAACAAGGCATTCTGATTGAATAAGGTGATACAGACACAAAGCCCATGTTGTTGGGGCTTTGAGCTCATGGATGTTCCCATGATTCATGTGCTACACATTCTAGAGAAAACTAGCGCTACTGACCAAGAATACCAAAGCACTAGCTTTGCATAAGAACACAGTCTATAAACAGTACCCCATAAAAAAGGAATAACAGCATTTTTAACTTTTCCATGGTGTCCCATCGAAACCTATGCGTACAGATTTTTTTTTGCCTAATTCTTTTCCTATGAAATGTACAGTCATTGCTTTTCCTCTTCACCTTTCTGACTCCCATTTCTTCTATTAATCTACGTTACTCATCCAGAACTCAGTAAAAAAGTATCTTAGTTTTGCACGTCTCACTCACAGGGAGATAACCCGTCAGCACAATAATTCTGCATATTGGTCTATACCGATCTAGTCCACCACCTTTTCACAGTAACTTGCATATTGGTATTTTGATTTCTAGGTCAGCACAGTGACCGCAGTTTAATTTTGGGGGCAGAGTTACTTGCTTCACTAGACAACCGATTTGTCTTGTCAAGACCTGCAAATGATAGAATGTAGGAAGGCAGCACCTTTTCATTACAGGTTTGGTGGGTTTTTTTTTGAATGTCCATTTCCTTTCTGGAAAAGGAAACACATGCTGCCTCAGTTAGTATGGCACCAGAAGTCTGATGCTTTTTTCTCTGAATTGACCTCTATCAGCCATTGTTAATTATCAGTAAAAGCAGGGTCACAGACTTTACTTCCAGAGAGAAGAAAATGCTGAATTGCACACTACCAAGTGCACAGTATTTATCAGCCCTTCCAGTACACTCACATACTAGATGTAGTTAGGCTTTGATGCTAAGTCAAGCTCTGTGTCGCATATCATCTCAAGCTGGAATACCAGCAGATACTCCCTTTAACCCCAGTTAAAGGGACCATTTTTGTCCCAAGTGTAGCTATGCACATTGCCAGCTGTCAAAAAAAAGGCGGCTCTTTTTTGGTGGGGTTTCTTTGGTGTTTAGTAGCATGCTGCTTCTTCAATTTCTGTATCAGTGTCACACCATTCAGTTGCTGTACGGATTAGGTACCTTTATGTGCATAAAGGCATCTCAAGATCCATGAAAATTATTCAAGTTGAACACTGTATTTATGAAAGCATCTTTGTGCAGATATGAAAAAACCAAGAAGAGACCTGAAGAGTATAGAGTATCATTCCATAAATAGCAAAGATACTGAATTGGCAGAATTAATTATTCTTCAGCTGTCCACATAATTTTGTTACTAAATGAACAGTCCATTAGAACATATACCAACTCTATAGACTTATTTGCACATGGGTCTTTGATATAATTTTATAGCAGTGACACTGAGAAGCCAAAAACTGGATACACAGTTTTCCCATTTTTTTGTCTTGTGAATCAGAAAGAGGACTGTCATCTCTCCCATGTTGCCTGGTACAGTAACTTAATTGTAATTTCATCTCCAAGATGCAGTAACAATAGAAGTTTGGTACTCTACCAATATTCAAAATTCCCTTACAGTCATTGCTAATTTACTGATTCTTAGCTCTGCTGAATCAGCATCACTGAAAGCAATGTCTCCCCTTAATCACTGACAGAAAGCAGTGCCTCCGCAAGGGCAGAGTCAACAAAGAACAGGATTAGGGTAGACTGACAGTAGCTGTATCAACTCCTGTACAATCGTTTTAAAATTATCTAAAATCACTAACCTTTCACTTCTGGAGCATGAGGTTCAATTCTGTGTTTAGCCATGCATGAAAATGAGTTCAGCAATCTTGGTTTAGCCTCCACAGAATCATTCATGTTATTTGCCGTGACTGGCAGATTTTGCTGCAGAGAAAAAGTGAATATGAATTAGAAAATAAAAGTGAGGTTTTGTCAGGTTGAAAAATCAAACATCAATAAATCTGAATCTCAGAATCACAGAGAACAAATTCACTTCTGAAAGCTTGGACCTTCGTGCAACCCTCACATGGACAGAATAAAAAAATGGAATAGAAAGCAGGATCTACTGTAAGCACAATATAGCAGTCATCATGGCATCGATGGAGCAGTCACTGAAAAACACTACTGCAAGTAGGATGGTTGCAGACCAATGGACTACTCCTGAATGCTACTCCTCAAAATGCATGGCATCGTCTTAGCCACAGGAGGTGCTCTCAGTACTGCCCACTCGAGTATAGAAGACAGCTCTGTGTCTCAAACATGCCCTACATTTTGCGAAGGCCAGCAGTCCTGCCTCACCTGTCACCATGAATTCCGGGGTGCTGTTTAGAATCAAAAAGTTAACAGTCTGTTTCTAGACAGTGAGGAAGACTACGAGTCCCTCTTTGCAATGAAGGAACACTTCCTGAACAATAAAGAAATACAAATTAAAACCTATAAATACACATGAAAGCAAAAAAATTAGAAAAGGATAAAAATGAGAGTGAGAGAGAAGTGAAGAATGGCAACCCCTCACCTGTCATAATCCTCTTCTCACTCACTTTGGGTGACTAACTCTTAGATCCAAACCCCAGCTCCCATTTGAAATGAATCCAGGTGACAATCAATGAACTACCTCAGTAAGGGCACTAGATAGTCTTTTGACTCAGGCTGTAAGTGCAACTGCTCTGTGATTAACTTTTTCTCCTTAGGTATAATGTTTTTCCGCTTCAACAAATACTAAACTCTGCATAGTTAGAATTCTTTGAAAGTAACCATATAACGGCACACTGTCATTTCAAAGTTGAAACGGAACTGAAAAAAGATGGTACCTTTTCTCTTGTGACCCAAATCAAGATGCATGCCTGATGCAGATGGTTCTTATATTATACACATTTTCAAGAAGGAACGACATCCTTATATTTGTTTACACATCTGCCTCAAAAGGATATGGATTCTGACTGGAGCTCTGTGCATCACTGTAGTATAAATACTGTAAAACACCTATAACTTTCACTCACTGCTCTGTCTAAAAAAAAGAGCCAACGTGAAAAAAAATAGAGAAACACAAGAGGTTGATTGGTTTAACATAAATATTATCTGCAACTCTTTCTGTAAGATTTAACTGCTTTACTTCAATAAAACCAGTAACAGCATGTGTACAGTAGACATTAACAAAGGGGATGTCTAAAGCACCCATCACCTCTGCAGCTCTTCAGATTATATTTAGCAGTCCACAGTCATCGTGATATGTGGGGAACCCTGCAAATAAAACTCTAGCAAATCTAACCATCTTTGTTACTCAGCAAGGAAACAACTTCTGTTTTCATCCAAAACCTTGCATGAAATCCTGTCAGATTCACAGCATAATATAACCTGTTGTATACTAACTTTAATGTACAACAATTTTCTACCTCGCGCAATGGTAGTCTATAGTTAAATCTCTAGTAAAGATATTCTGAGCTGTGATTTGTTGTAGAAATTTTTTAATTATTCTTTTCCCTCCTCTTGGATGCGTCTTCTTCATCCAAGACCATAGAATTAGTATATTTTTTCCTCTCTGGGTTCCTTGACAATGCGGTCTGCTTTTGGGAAGAGACAGTGCCACTACCACCAGCAGTGAAATGCCCTGTCATAGTCCGATGTTGTAACCTAAAGACAGTCTTAGAGCCCACCTCTCATTTTCTCAATACTACTTCAAGAACTATCATTTAACAACAAAAACTAAACAAAGCAAAAGAATGACAGCAAAATCTAATTTAGCCGTCCTTTGGCTAAATCCACCAGGCACATTAGAACCTAGTCCACCATAGTCTTATTTAGAAATGGGTGGCTGAAAGGTGCCGTAGGATTTATAAAAAGAAAACAGATTGTCTCAGAGGCTGATGCCAAATAACTCATTGCCTGAGTTATCACTCTTCAATCAAAAAGTATATGAAGAAACTACATAAGTCATTTAGACAGCAATCACCATGGAGTTCTGCTGGCCTCTCATGTCAGTGATGAAACAGCCAAATTCCCTGACAGTGGTGAGTTATTTCTTTTATCACTGGCAGAGCTGCCAAAAGAATCATCAAGGCTACAGGCATGGAAAACATGAGGCCTCTCCAAATTCAAGTGATAAAAATACAATGTGTTTTATTACTTTAATCTTTATAATTTAAGTTTTGAAAAAACTGCAGCAACATCAAGCATAGTTAGGCAACAAAGAGATTAATTTAAATTATTTCATTCCTGTAAGGAAGCTTTCTTCCAGACCATGATCTTTGGGATTCTGTTCCCACCCCCTTTTGTCCCCAATCTCTCTCATAACTAAACATGTATCTTTCAGCCCTGACAAAGCCAGTATAAAAAACTGGGTGTTTTATTACAAATTGTAATTCAGTCACTTTGGAGGTGGATTTTCTTTCTCTAGTTATAGTAACAACTTAGTACAGGAAGTTGATAATTCTTTGTTGCACATTAACATTGCTAGAGAGGTCACACACTGTAAGCAAGAGTATAGGTGTTTAGAAATATCTCTCTGCCTGGCTTGATTGCCTTTAAAAATCCTAAAGAAAGTAAAAATATATTCATTCTTTTGTACAGTTTTAAATACTTGTTTTAAAAACCTAGCATGTACTGTAGAAAAGCAAGTTTTGTGGGCCTGATTTCAATTTGAGCAGAATTTCAGCTAATAATGTTGCACACATAAACCCTCTTTTAACAGTCCATAATATTAAACTGAAGACAGGATTGCTAAAGAACTTTGTTATTTTTTCTCCCTATTAAATCAGCGTTACCGACTTTCAGCAGATGTCTTTAATAGACATTGTTATTCAAAAAAGTATTACATCAAATAAATTCAGACCATTTCTTCAGTATTACCTACTCCCACCATTAAGAGCAGATTTTCTCCCGTATCTTCAAATTATTACGTTTATGCCTAATGCAACCAAACAAAAATTCATAATCTCCAGACACTATAAACTTCTGTCAATATCCATACCATTCCTACATTTAAAAAGCTGTCACTGCTTTCATGTACAGTAACCCCCTACTTTTACAGGTTTAAAAGCTGGCCTTAAGAATGTGTTCTAGTAGAAAAGTTTTAGTCCATAAGCATTTTTTTTTCCCAAGCTGGGAAAAACATCCAGCTTCTTTTTAAGCTCTTGGGTGCCAAAGAGGTTTTGTAGTGTCAGGTATTTTTCTGAGCTTTCATAAGTCAAAAATAATGTCAATTTCCAGTTAATTTCTTGCAAGGTATCAGCTAATAAATATGTACCTTCGCATTTTTACTGTTTGGGAAATGTTACTAAATATAAACTTTTTTTTTTCATGGCAAAAGCCCCACCACAGGGGATGTCTCTGGGTCAAACTGTCAATAATACTACATGCTTGAGATAAGTACATGGTCACACTTATGCTCCTGCCATAAAATAAGCCTTGTTGCTCTGATGTGAACATGTAGTTCTTTATCTCCAATAATTAGGCTACTTATTCACCTAAGTAAATACAGATTTATGAGCTACAGATCTCCTCTCTTTCCCTCCCATCTGCACAGGTAACCTGGCTATATATAGACTGGGAGATGTCTGAGCACTCCTGAGTTCCCAGCTCTTGACCAAATCTTGTCTTCATATTGATAACAGCTTTCTCCCTCTACAGCCTGATTTCCACAGAAACCTAATGCGTGATAGATGGGAAGAGCGGCAAGTTCTTGGTCTGGATAAATAAGAGACAGAATCTAGGAGAACCTTAAGAAACATCTGGAGCCACAATGGGCTTTGGAGTTAGGATTCTCTGGGGTAATTCTACAGAAAGCAGTGAAGTTATTCTTACATAATTTTGTATATTTAAAAGTATGTATTTTTAAACTGAGTAGATTAAAGCAGACTTTGCTCCATCAGCAGTGCGTAATACTCTTTCTTACATATTTATTGTATGAGTGAGAGAAAGAAACAATGGCATAATAGTTAGGCACCACTTTGGTTAAATCCACCTCCGCATCACAGACACCTAAATGCTCAACTCATAATTCTACACTTGTATTAACAAGAGACCTGTAAGGCTAAATGCATTAAACACTGAGGCATGCAACGACTTTGAACTAGAAATACCATTGATGCATAGTTTTGTGTATTTCCTTTACATTGGAATACAAAAAGACGCCTGAAAGCACATCCAGAAATTCTTAGTACTTTGTCTTAAAGGTCTGAAGACACTTTCACTAGCTTTGAAGAGCATCATGGCTCTATGAATCTGATCTCAAGCGCTGCGTGAATTGTTCATGAAATACAGGTGCTTTAAAAGGTTGGTCACTGTTTGCTGTGCAAATCTTTACAGAGCTGTTCACAATACCTTTAGCGTCCTAACTTTTTCCAGCAGCGGGCTCTTTTATAGCCATTGAAAAGAAGAGTTTAAGGCAATCATTAAGGGTTGTAGGATGAAACTGGAGTGATTGAGTTTGTTTCATAGAATAGAATATTTCAGTTGGAAGGGACCTACAACGATGGTCTAGTCCAACTGCATGATCACTTCAGGGCTGACCAAAAGTTAAAGCACGTTGTTAAGGGCATTGTCCAAATGCCTCTTAAACACTGAGAGGCTTGGGGCATCGACCACCACTCTAGGAAGCCCGTACAGATACTGGTACTTCCACACAAGCAGCACCTTAGCTTTGCGGTTGAAGGGTCACCAGCTCAGGGTCATAACTACACCACAGTCATTGGTTTTAGTCAAGTCACTAGATTTTCAGGCTTCAGAGAGATAGTCTTCGTTCAACAGTAATCATTATTTACATTAAAATTTCAGGCTCTTAAAAAACTGGCAAGAAATTTTAAAGAAAATGAAAGCTATTTTCTTTATCCTCCAAATTCTGCTTGGGGAGAATATCAGTGAGAATTTTTAAGTAAATTAGGGAATAAAAAATAAGCGCTACCCAAAAGCTATAATTGTCACTGCAGCATCCTCTAATTCATACTATGAATTCTGCTATCCTTTCATGGTGTTAGATACTGTTGAATGAAAAAAACCCTCATCTTTTAAACAGGAAAGTGAATCTGAGAAGGTTGTCTAAAGCACCCTAGTTGTAATATCCTCTACCATCCTCTGGTAGTAAAGAAGCCATAATAACCTTGAGTTGTCCCTGCGACTCAAGTCAGCTGTAGCTGCCTAGCTACATGTAGTACTCACATACAGCACTGAACTATGAGGTATGAAGCACAGAAATTGTTTGAAAGAACTGCTGATGTGATTAGACAGCACCTGAATTAATCAGACACTTCATGACATAAAATAACTCATCTGGATGGCCCCAAGAATTGTCTACATCTGAGAAACAGAGTAAAAGGAAAAAAAAAAACCAACCCCCACCCAGGTCACAGTTCTGTTGTACCCCCAAATATAATCCGGCACAGCAGCTAATCTTGCCCACCTTTACATCTTCTCTCTACTATGCACCTTGGCTGCTTCATCTGCTGAAGACATAAATCACAGTTGCCTGGAGGGGCCAAAATTTAGAGGGATGCAACCACAGACCAGGGAGTTGATGACTGACTCTGACATCTGAGAATAGCTCTGAGTAAGCTGCTGCTTTTCTATCAAGAGTAGGATCATTTTTTTCCCCTCTAGGTATACACATTTCATAGCAACACATTCTGTTGCTATTTAGGATTCACTGGCCACTTCCATTACAAATGTTCTTTTCCTGAGATTTATAACCACAGCTTTTGTTACAACGTCCAGTGCCAGACAAAACTTGCCTCATTTTGGGTTTCATTGCAAAACCAGGACTATAGCCACCTTCACAGAAATTTTTGCAATTCTTTTGGTGAGCTTGAGACGATTACTAGGTGATGTTAGAACAATACATACCTTAAGGTCGAGTCAGCAAAAACTCTCCAACTCCAAATTGATTTAGCTGTTTAAAAATCAAAAATAAGGAATCCTCTGCATTCAAAGAAGAATCAGCATTGAGTGGAGGACTGAATCTAATGATTGAAACCAAAGAAAATGTTTGTGTGAACCCCAGTGAGAATCAAAATAGCAGCATTTTGCACTGCTCTATTTATAACTCTATAATTTTAAATGGTAAGACCAAAAATAGTTATTGCAATATGTCAGCTCAATGTAATTTTCTTTCCAAGAGACATAAATCTGTCTAATTTTTTTTTTTTTTGGTAGAGAGTAGTAAAATAAATAATAAATAGTTTTCCAGATAGTTTTAGAGGGGTTTTTGTTACAAAAGTTTTCGTCCTTTGAGGCAGGAGTTCCTGGCATCTGAATATGGCCTTTCCGTCATCTGACTTCATTTAGGATATACATCTAGCAAGGGACTTCCAGAAATATGTAATGATTTCACAAGGCAGCTAGTTCAAGTGGGGGATAATTAGGCTTTCACCCTCCCCTTCACTCCGTGCCACTGTTTTCACTCTCTCCATCTCCATTGTACCCTTAAAAGCAGCAGATCTGCAGCCAAGCATTGCACACTCCCCACAGCCAGCAACTTCCTCTGAAGCCGCAGAGCATAATTACAACCAGCTGCCAAAGGCTGCCGAGAGAAGGACAAGCAGCACCGTCCTGCCCAGACCGTAACCCCCAGGCTTTGCTATGTGGACACCCCCAAGGAGGCTCCTGCGTTCTCGTAGTAAAAGTTGAGAGAGAGCAACAATCTCCCCTCCCTCTTCCCAACAGGGAAACCTAATCGGTATCCTGAAGTGTTTTAGACTCAGGGACATCAGGTACATACAGACGGTGCAAATTGCCAAACAATGTTTTGCAGTTACGTAGCACTAAGGTCACAGAACACGTATGCGCTGATGAACTCTAGCTCTTCAAATCAAATGTATACCTATAGAAAGCGATACCAGATGCATGCAACATTTTGCTCAAAACAACAGAAAAAGCCGTGATGGGGTTGGAGACAGCAAAACTTGCATTCTTGCCCTTACATTGTGTTAGGATTACAGAATTATAGCATTCAGATAGTAAGACTGTATTACATATGGAGCTGCAGACTCAACCTGTATAGACAGGTAGATACAGCTCATGTGAAAGAATCCTATGCCAAACAAAATCACACTGGGTTTTCTCTTACAGGATGCTGAGCTTCACAGGGGTACGGGAGGGAGCTCTCAGTAGGCTTCACAAACAGAAATTTCTGCAAAAGGAGTAGAATACAAAGTGCCCCATAAACCCATGGCATATACAATCACGGATCTTGGCTAGAGCATCAATATTGTCTGCATCCACGTGCAAGGGCTAATAACAGTAAATGAAAATATCAGAAGTGCCCAAGTGACTTAGGAGCACAGCACATATTATCAGAATGGATTTTACACTCTGGCAATATAAAATTTTGATAACAGGGTTTGGTGTTTATCTCTCTTTTTCCTTTTTTCTCCTCCTTTATTCCTTGGAGGAGGAGCACAGTCAGAACAGCAAATGAAATCGTCATTCCAAAGTCAGGATGGTTTTGTGCCATAATACGTAGCTGTATTGGAATCCTGTCAGGTTCACTGCACTTTCCCCATGGGAGTAAACATGCCTCAAACACTCCAGCTTTCACATTGCACTTTTCTTTTGCACTAGCATTGGCCTTTCTCTGCCTCTTATTGCACCACCAGGGCGGCATTGCATCCTCCTCACTTCTCAGGCTATAGTTTCGCATTATATTGGCTTTGGCACTAAAATAGGCTTATGAAATTACCCTCCGCTGTTTGCCTTGCCCACTCTGTTTATCCTGATTCATTTCACTGATCCCATTCCAGCTCATCCCATTAACACTGGCAAAAGAGAGAAGCAAAAGGTGGTAAATTGTGGTAAAAAGAGGGATGAATGAGCAATGAATGAGAAGATGGATGGAAAGTGGTAAACAGTAAACCATCTTTGTTATTGGAGAATGTACAAGGAAAAAATGTTCTCAAAGAGCTTGGTTATTGGTAAATCAAATTTACTCCTTTGATTGCTTCTCTCTGTTACACATATTCCACTTTTTCTGATTTCAAAGTGGCAACCAGAACACTTGGAGCGCAATTTCAGAGCCTTAAACAGACTGCCTAAGTTTCACGTTAAGCTAAGGCATCTGGGAGAGAAAAGAATGAAGGCATAAGAAATGCACACCACAGTAGAGCACAAGGATAGGAAGGGTGCATATACATTCTATAGCAATGGAAAAAAAAAAAGAATACAAACCCAAGAGCTTCAGGTACACAAAGGTGTACACAAAGAAACATACTTGTAAGATAACTGGAGGAAGATGTGCTCTGCCCAACACAAGAGCCAGATTCTGACTGCTGCAAAGGTGGTTGTAGTTTATGAAAGTCGCACAGGCAGCACAGGGAAAAGTACACACATGAACAATGCCACTTCGGTAGCATTACACACTCATTGTGACCAGGTGTCAATGAGTAAGCAAACCAATGAAGTAGCAGGAGAGGCCATATAGGCATAAACATACACAGCCAGAGTGCCTACCTTCTTTGTTCTGCCTTTTCAATTTCCAACAACCTTCTGAAACGTAATTCCTTATTAGTTTTCTTTAAGATTAATCCAAATTTCCATTTTCCACCTTCAAGGATGGGCTCACACACCTCAAATAAAATTCTAATCTTGACTGTTCACTCTGAATGTTTTCTTGAGCAAGAGCGAGCTTAGCTGACCTTCTCATTTTGGACAATTTGCAGCTTCCAGGGACGTAGCTATAGGATTTGCTAAAGGAAAATTTTTAGGCTCCTAACTATGAACAAGCTTAACATATGAACAAAAATGTTTAGGCTCTCATACACTTAATGTTTTAAAGAACTAACAATTGAGCGTGCAAACTCAGAGGACGTTGGCATGTAATTACACCTCTCTTGGTGCCAGATCGGTACTTTTCCAATCAAATCACAGAATCACAGAATAGTTGAGGTCAGGAGATACCTCTGGAGACTACCCACTCCAAGCCCTCAGCTCCAAGCTGGTGGCTCAGAGGTATGTTCAGTTGGGTTTTGAATATCTCCAAGGATGGGAGACTCCACAACCTTTCCTGGCAACCTATGCCAGTGCTTGGTCACCCTTACAGTGCAAAAGCCATTTTTTATGTTTAAATGGAATTTCTTGTATTTCAATTTGAGCCCATTGCCTCTCATCCTGTCACTGGATACTACTGACAAGAGTCTGGCTCTGTCTTCTTTACATCCTTCCTTCAGATGCTTAGATAAATGACGTAGGAGAAACATGGAGTAGGAAAAGGTCTACAACCACAAGCCTAAAACACAAAACATCTTCACTTCAGTCTTGACACATTAAAATATACCCCACTCCCATTTTGCTATTAATATAATTAAAGTTGAAAATTCATCATCTAGCCATTTGGGTGAGTATTCTGTTTATCTGCTTCACTTGTATATTCTCTATATTCCTCTGCCTGCTCAGTAATCACTGGGATTATTTGATAGCAACTAAGTTATTTTATGTTTATAAACACACCAACTGGGTTCCAGTTAAAAACTTCTCCGGTTTTATTTTTGTGTGTGAAACAAGAGTCCAACCCTGACTAAAGACAAGCTGCAAAACTCTGACCAGTCAGCAACCTGTCAGTCAGCAAACTCTCTTTTGAGCACTTGGTGAAAGCAACAAAATCCTTTAATCTTAGTTTTTTAAAGTGTGATACAAACCAGGAAGTTTCTCATTTTTAGCAAAGGAACAAAAGGTAAATTTCTATCAAGATTTATACATGTACCAGCAAGTCTTTCCAGACAGTCTAGGAAAAATCGTCAACAGTGTTGTCAGACTTCAGAAAAATAACGAGTATCTTATTTCAACAAATGCGGTTTGATCACTAATTCCAACCTTCATGAGAGAGAACTGCAGTTGCAGGTTTGGGGCTTCTTGCCTTTTCCCCCAAAAAGCTGAGAGCTAAAAGCTTGTAAAAGCTGATGGAGTTTTAAAATCAGAAGTTTGCAACTTTCAAAACACCCCTCATCTCCAATATCCCCACATTCCCTTCCCTTGAGTCATCTCTGGAGAAAATGTCCCAGTAGTGATCATGACCAGGATTTCTAATTGAAAGCATGATTTTCTTTGTTACCTTCAGATTCTACAGAACTGTTCACCACACATTCTCTGAAAATTTGGTCTTGGTCAACTATTTTCCTCTCTTAGGTTTTGCTCTCAGCAAAGTAAAACAACTATTGCAGTTTTAGCACAGCAGAGTAGGAAAGATTTTTTTTTTTTTTTTACATTCTAATTGCATCATGAGCAGTTATTAACTTGCCCTGAAATCAGAATGTATTAGTGTGGTTTGGGAGACAATTTCTGGCTAAATTTGCAGGCCTGGTAATTAGAGATAATCTTTTATTTCTATCCGTACATCTTTGAAAGATAATAACCATAGTGCCCAATGACAGCATTTTTACAATTTTCCTTCAGAGAAAAACTGCAATTTCAGGCATGTTAATCATGAAAAAGTCACTATCATAAAAGTCACTCTCAAGGAAATGAACATAAGATGGAAGTGCAACGAATACAGTAAAAATCCTTATTAGCCTGCAGGCCAAAGTAGCGGTGGTGTAAGACTGTAGACACAGGCTAGGCGTAGATAGCTGTTCTGATTAAGGGACAAAGCATTAAGAACACAACTTGTTAGAGATGTCAATATCAAAGAGTGACTGGAATTACTTAGAATGGTTCAAGGTAATAAATCTTCAGCAAATGGAATGTACTTAAGAAAGGAGAAATTTAGGTCAAATCTCAGGAAAAGATTTCTAACGGTGAAGGTTATGGAATATTTGCCTGAAGGAAGAGACACAAGGCATATCCCTGGAGACTTTTAAAACTACACTGGAAAAAGCACTGAAGTATCTGGTACACAAAAATCCTACACCAGGAAAGAGAAAGGCTAGATGATCTAACTGGGCTTTTCCATCCCTGCTTTCTGTGATTCAGTGGTAATTCCACTGGCCAGTTCTAGTTTCAAACACAAAAATCCAACATCAACTCTAAGCATCCCCTGTTGAATGCAAATGCTACAGAATAACCTACCTCTTCACCCCAGCACAGAATGCAAATGCTCTTCAGAAATCAGAACAGATCCCACGTTTTAAGTTAACTTTTATTTGAGTATGTCTACGTTATGAGAAGAAAATACGTTAAAAATGTGAACAGCCATTGTGTTTGTACTTATAGCAGGGATCAGATGTACCTGGGGTACTCACATTAAAACCTGGGGTACTCACATTAAAATTTCCAAATTTTGAATGGAAATTGTACAGATACTGTTTAATTGAGGTAGATTCTGCAGGTACTGCTATAATGTTGCTCAGCATGAGGAAGAGTGATAGAATGAGATTTTGTGAACTTTCAAAGGCAGGCTTATACCTTTCTTACTTTCTGCCTTTTTTTTTTTTGAGCTGATGCTGAAGGAATAAAGAAAAAAAAAAAGATGTGGTATATTTTACATAGAGTCCTCTGAAAATCTTACTCTTTCTACTTAAAATAACCACTACCTGGTCTTGATCTCAGGTTTGGGAAGAGCTGCAGTTATCTGGCCTTCTGAAATACACAAAGACACGTGCTGTTCTTTGAAAGCTCTTGTTCTATCACAGTTGATCACAGGTGAGTAGCAAGGATTGGGCCAGCAGTCCCTCTAAACTTTACAGAATAGGTAAATTTCATAAACAGTACTAGAAGTAAGTAAGAACTGTAGAACTGGTTGAAGGTGTATTAACAAAAAACATACATAGAGTGCATCTGCAGTACTATTTCAGTTTGTATGAGGAGTGTGCTTTTGAAGAGATTTCTTCCAATTGTTTCATCATGGCTGATTCATGCCATGGAGCAGTTTGAAGCTGGATTACTGTCAAATAAAGCTAAACTGGAAGATGTGTTCCAGCCATTACGGGACATGCAGTCCACTGTTCCAGACCAGAGCTAGTACAAAGCAAACCATCCTGAAAGGCATACAGCATGGTCCTCAGCACCAGCTAGATTCACTGTACAGACCCACTCCCACTGCATCACACTAATTCCTAATGCAGATGTAGCCATAGCCCCTCTAACAGCCCCCTTCCCAAAACGGAGGGTCTGACTAACAAGACTGTTAGGAAATTAATGGAGAACCTTCAGCAATACCACGCACGCTAGAAGCCTGGCTCAGCACTGACTTCGTCTTTTCCATTTCCTTCCTAATGCAGGTTCTTTTGATTTTTTTCAGCACTTGCATTAACTCAAGTCGAAATCCTGCTGGATGTGTTTACACCCAGCATACCCATTCAGAGCATCAGAGAAAGGGATACAGGCGCTTCCAGGCGCTGGAAGGCTCCCGCCAGTCAGCCGGGCACCGCCACCGCTGAGGGAACTACCCACACTGTCGTCCAAAGTCAAAGAACCCCTTAAACACACTGCCTGTTACTGCCAAAGGGACACGGCACCGCAAAGTGCTTTAAACTCCCCCCAGACACAAGAAGAAATATAACTTGAGAACACAGGGACATGACAAGAGCCACATCTAACCCGGTCCAGCAGCAGAGACCACCTGCCCAGCTCAGGCCGAGAACACGCCGGTTTATCGTTTAATCTGACAAACAGTGCCACCGGCTGACAGCCGTGGGGTATTTTTAAGAGAAAAGTGCCTGTAAAAACGTCTATATTTCACATCCCAGCTTTGGAAAGCTGTAAGCTTACACTTGGACCAGTGAGCTCCGGCGTGCCCACGGCTACAGCTATCCCCTACCTGCTACAAACTGCGGGTGCAAACTCCCTTATCTTTCTACAGCAGGCTTTTGAGGCGCGCTGCCAGCGCATTAAGGGCACGACCCCCAGAGCAGGCAGCAGCCCACGGGTGGCGTCAGGAAAGCTCTCTGCCACAGACAGGCCCGGGAGCTCAGGTACCAGATCTGGGGCAACCGCCACCTGCAGCCTCCCGTCGCTTCAGCCTGCAAGCCGAGTCACAGCACCGAACATGGCGGCCTGCGTTAAGGGGGCTGCAAAACGCCCTTCGCTGTCCATTCCTGCCCCCCAGCCGCAGCACGCTGAGGCTCTTCCCCTCCNAGCCACCGCGCTGCCCGCGCCCTTCCCGCCCGCAGGAGCCGGTCGGGCTCCTCCCATCAGGCCGCAACTGCCCGGCGGCCACCTCCGCCTTCTCCCGGGGCCGTTCTCACTCCTCCCCGGGCAGGCGCCTTCAGCCTCCGGGCCGGCGGCACCGTCTCCCGCCGCGGCCTGCGGCAGCCCCGCCACCTAGGGACCGGGCGGCGGCACTGCGCGGGGCCCGCCGGGGAGGCCCGGCCCGGCGCCATGACAGGAGATGTGGGAACGCTTTGGCTTCCAGGGCCTCAGCGAAGGAGAGGGACGGACTGGTATCGCCACCACAGAGAAGGTTGTGCTGTTGAAAACGGGTGAATACAGTTGAACTGGACATGAGGGCGGATATTTGAACCACCTGAGGTGGCTGAGGTCCTGGAACCATCTCCAATTGACACTGCAATTTACAAAAGTAGTTGTCTGCAGTAGTAGCGGCTTTAATGGCCTCAGTTTCACATTCCTGATACCTCTATAAATCCAGTTGTGCTGGTTTTGGCTGGGGTAGAGTTAAATTTCTTCACAGTATCTGGTATGGGGCGATGTTTTGGATTTGTGCTGGAAACAGTGTTGATAACACAGGGATGTTTGGGTCATTGCTGAGCAGTGCTTACACAGCGTCAAGGACTTTCCTGCTCCTCGCACCGCCCCGCCAGTGAGCAGGCTGGGGGGGCACAAGGGGTTTGGAGGGGACACAGCCGGGACAGCTGACCCCAGCTGATCCCAAAGGGATATTCCATACCATATCACATCATGCTCAGCATATAAAGCTGGGGAAGAAGAAGGAAGGAGGTGACGTTGGGAGTGATGGTGTTTGTCTTCCCAAGTAGCCATTACACGTGATGCAGCCCTGCTCTCCTGGAGATGGCCAAACCGATGGGAAGCAGTGAATGAATTCCTCGGTTTGCTTTGCTTGCATGCACGGCTTTTCCTTTACTTATTAAACTGACTTTATCTCAACCCATGAGTTTTGCCTCACTTTTACTCTTCTGATTCTCTCCCTCATCGCACTGGGGGGGGAAAGCGGGCAAGTGGCTGCGTGGTACTTAGTCGCCAGCTGGGGTTAGCCCACAACAACAGTCTAGAAAGGATGAGATAGCCCAATTCTAAGAGCAAACCAAATGCCTTTTGAGTGCTTTCCACTGATGAAGAGGCACAGTGCAAAAATAAGATGGGGAGAGCCCCTACTTACCGTATGACAAATGCAAGGTGGGCACGCAGAGAGCAGGCTGGGGCTCGAGTGGTGGAGTAGCCTTTCTGCAGAAAACCGGACCTCCAAGGCAGGACAAGCAATATGAATCAGCCGTGTCATTCTGGGGGGGAAAAGGCAAACATCATATTTGGTGTGTAACAGGAAAGTGCTCTGTGAGAGGAGGGAAGTAATCCTTCTGCTTTATTCAGTACTATTAAGGCATCAGCTATGAGTGCAGCACCTTGTTTTTGGCACCACATTTCAAGAACTGTGTTGATAACTGGAGAGCGCAACAGAGACCAGTAAGACTGATCAAAGGGTTAGAAAACACGACTTACAATGAAAGAGCAAAAGAACTGCAATTGTTTAATCTCCAGACGGGAAGACTGAGGAGGAGTATGGTCACAGTTTTCAAAGGAAAGGAGTAATTTGTTCTCCATGCCCATCATGAACAAGAAGTAATAGATTTAAATTGCAGCAAACTTTTTTAGTTATAAGCACAGTGAGATGTTGAAACATACTGCCTGGAGAGGTTGTGGTATATTTGTCACTAGAGAACAAGTTAAACAAACATATTTCAAAACTGACATAAACAGAGTGGAACTCTTAATGGGGATGAAGTTTATGACTGCCAGAGATCCCTTCCATTTTTGTGATTATTTTATGAGAGAAAAAAATGCTTTTTGCTTCAAACACAATTAGGATTCAAAAAAGGGGGATACTGTTTCTTTTTTTTTTTTTTACTGGCTTACTGCATGAATTGAGAAACTGCAAGTATTTTTGTATCTCAGCTCCCCCCATCAATAAAACGGAGGTAGTAATACACAATTTATGAGGATACTGCGAGTCTGTAATGCATTATTGTAACCTTGTGGATGCTGGGAAAGGAGGTGGTATACAAATGTAAAATATTTCCAGACCCTCAGTTTCTTTTTCACACTTGCACTGCTTTATATACTGTAATTTGTTTTCCTTTCTCCTCAAGAGTTTATAGGCTAAGTACACTGTGATCTCTACTAGTAACAGAAGTACAGCTCTTCCCAAAGAGGAACAAACCAGAGTTCATGTAGTTTAATGGGACATTGAAGTTGAGAAACGCCTCTAGGTTAAAAAACCACAAATGCTAACCATTACATTGCATACTACTACAAGTGTCTTTTATCATGTAAATTTCACCACAAGAAATGTCTAATTCAGAAACAGTGATCCTTTCTGCTCACTTATGCATGTTGAAAGGTCTCCTGAAAAAAACCTACCTCCCTAAAACAATTAGTAAACACGAACCAACACTAGCAGTGAATGTTCAGAAGACGTGTCCAACTAAAGCAGAGCTGAAGTACCTCATTATACTTCCCTTCCAAAATGCAACAATGGCTTATATTCACTAGAACTTTAAAACATTCTCTGTTTTTAATAAGGTTTATATTTAAAGAAAAACAATTCAGGTAAACATGGCATACTGTATAGTCCAGAGAGATAACTGCAGTTCAGATCCACTAAAAACGTTGATCTCAAAATAAATTTAAAAAGCCTTGTTCAGACACTTCTTTCTAATAGTCGTATTACAAACACTTCCCTTCTGCAGGTTTCTGCAACAATACCCAAAATAAACCCTGCCCCTTCTTGCGGTGCCAGTGTCCTGCTCTCCTGGCAGCTCGGCAGCCATTCCTCTCAGTAACCAACACAGACTCCCAGAGCCCAGTTTCTCTGTGGTACCAGGACGGTGGCTATGATAGCATAGTGGCAGTGTCCAGGACAGAAACTGTGCTTGGGGAGAGCGAGAGGGACAGTGCTGGAGATAGAAATACGGCTATGGTACACAACAATGCAAGGCCTATCAAAAAACATTGGAAAGTCCTCCTTGGCCCTCAGCAGGAGCTTAATCACACCCCTGTTGTTTGCACCAGAAGACACCATTTTCAAGTCCAGTTCTGTCATACATTTTTCCTGAGCACATGTATACATGTATCACTTACTAAAGCAACCGGGATTATTTACACATACCTTGTTCCTCATGTGTGCATCTACGTTTAAATGTTTAAGAACACAATCCTGGAAAAGTAATTTGAAAAATAATTTCCTTTTAGCATACCAGCTGCTGGGAAGATTAAGTCACTAATACTTTATAAGTTCTCCAGCTCTCAAGAGACCTCTTGCATTTGGTATTATTTGTAGAAGTGCAAAATCCCTAATTCCTATCTAGCTTAAGTCAAAACCCATTGCAATCAACTCACTCTCTTAAAAAAAATGATTATTACAAAGACATCACATCAGAACTGCTGCTACATTCCGTTGCTCTTTTTTTACAGCACTGCTTTTAAACTGATTACGTCTCATTTATTAAACCTGAAGACAAGTATTGCAAACTACATTTAAATGCATATTTGTATTATTTTAACAGAGTTCTACACAGGAATTGGATTACATTGCTCTATACCGGCATATTTGAAGATGCAGGGAAAAGTTTTGCAAAGATGTGATCAGCAATCAAACGCTTATACCACATAGGAAGTCAAGGAAAGTCAGACACTTAACCCTCACTTGTGCTTATCAAAAGCCTCCTCTGCAAAATGTATGGTATGTGGCTTTTGCTATTAAAAAAATAAAGTCACAATGACGAGCAGAAGTTGAGAAGAGAGAGATGATCAAATATATTCTTAATGGGGCTGCTCAATATTTAGTACTATACATTATTTTCAACTTTTATGTTCTTAAACTCTCTAAGATTTCAAGTGGTAGCACTATCACTGCTATCTCTCTTCTGAACCTGGGGAAATGCTTCAACCTTCTTCAAAACCTTTCAGTGGCAAAATTTGTAAGAGTCAGTTCTCCTTGACTTCTGTTAACTTACTGTTCAATAATATTCTTCTGGTGTGCAAAGCGATTTGCATTGACAGTTCTTCACTCATCACCGTCATAGATTGTGATACTTTCTGGCTAGCTGACACCACATAACAGTACAATTCAATGATAAAGCAAATTTATAAGTTCTAACAAAAACTGTAAGTTGTACCTAATCAAAGTCCTCAAATTACAAACATACAAACTGTAGTTAGGCAATAGAGTTTCTTGAATCAGCTACAGAGATGTCAAGGGTAAGGCAAGAATGACTGCAGTTTTTAAAAAGGACCTTGTTTGGGGATATAGTCAGTCTAAAAACTGGAGTAGGGAAGGAAACAGACACAAACTATCCTGGCAAGTAGTGTAGAAGTATGAATCAAGGAGGGAAATTAAAGATGAGCAAGGAACTGATTCATTAAGGTAACTGCAATAGATGAAGAAACTGTGGACCTGCAAACCAGAGGGCAGAGTTGAGTTTAGGTGTGATGAGATGCTAGAATATCTATGAGAGCTAGTCTGATGTACTAGGACCAAGAACTGATGGAAGGGGAGGGAGGAACCAAAATTGTACAAAATGTCTAAAGAAAGGAGATGGCATCCAAGAGAATAAGTATTAGGAAGTGGGCAAAGAATGAGTGTAGAGTCAGTCACTGCGAAAAAGGCCAGAGAAGTGAGGAATCAGGAAGATGGGAACCATCCTTGACCATTGATTGGTCAAGGACTGAAATAGGGAGCCTGGAGGGATTAAACAAGGAACAAAAAATGAGTAAGTGAAGAGAAGCAGCCTGGAATGAGGGCAGAGAAGAAAAGGAGGACTAGGAGAAGGACAGGCTGGAGAAGACAGCGTATAAAGGGTCACAGTTGTCCTTTTGATAGCAGCTATCATTGCAAAGCCTGGAGCAGCCCCTGCCATGCCTGAATCCCAACTGTCTGTGGAACCCACTGGTAAAGCCCTTTTGCAGTATATGTGGAGAACATGCACCATAACAAATTCAAGTTTTGTAACTTCAGATCTCTTGCAAAAAGTGCAGATAATATGTATAGATGCCAGTATGACACTATGTGACAAATACGGAACAGCATTTCCCAAAGACAACAGGAAGTTTTACCAAACTCTGTACTCTAATATTAGCGAATGCCAGAACCACGCAGCCTTTTTTGTGTATGTGTTACAACACTAATTATATGATCATATGCTAATTTTTTCACAGTCCCCTTGTTTAAATAGAGCAGCTCTGGTGACAAACAGAGTTGTTGTATAGCACAAAAAGGTATTCTCCATTTCATTTCTGCTTCATTTGTTGCTGGAAATGGAAAATAGTAAGTGAAGCTGAGACTTTAAGGAGAGAAAGAAATATGTCATAGTTAAGACACCTGGTAAAATATATCCTACTTTTATTCCCGCTCTAAGTTTTCCATGTAATTCTAGTTCCAGTTGCCTTTAATTTTGCAGACACTGTGTATTCACAGTTTTGGTGTAGCCAGTGGGACTTCTGCATTCGAGTGACTGAAGTGCTATATATAAAGTACTCTAAAAACTCAGATCTTATGTGCATTCATTAGTGGATACTTATAATATCTTCATGTCTGATTTTGTCCTCCATAAAACAGTATTAAGGCCTCCTTTCATTCACACATGGGAACTTTGCCCAGCAACTGTCCCTGACAAGCAACCTCCCTAACATTCTCTACCATAAATAGAGAGGTAGAGATAAACTCCTACACTTATGAAACACTCAGGCATGCTATGGACACACACCTGTAAGGAAGGCCTCAGGCTACACACTGAGCAAATAAATAAGCAAAACATTTAGAAAAAAACCCAAACCCAAACAACAACCTCAATAAGTCTTTATGGCAAAAGGAGCATGTGGCTGTATCACAAATAAGCACTTCTATAACCCTGCTGGATAGGTTAACCAGCCATGGACATGCGGCAGAGGGCTCAGTGCTAGACTGTACAAACCCTCTAAGGAGCCTGGGCACACGTTTAGGTCATGCTATATCAAAACTGGCACGCTTACACCTTGCCAGTGTTACCTGTACCTTCCAGGTTACAGACTTGTATTTGCATACACAGATTTATTTCCATTTAACACTGGCCATGCTAGACACCAAGACGGACAAATAGGAAAAAAAAACCCACAAAAACAACCGAATACAATGTTATTCAAATTGTATGCCACAATGAAAAATACAAAAAGGAGAAAATTAAATAGGTTAAATATAAGGTGTTAACTAGGACACTCCTTAATTTTGAATACTTGACTTTGCAGTCATAATAGTGTTATTTCAAAATAGTTGTGTGTGTTGATAGGGTATGGACAGAAATATATATATAATACTATTCTCATAAATGAGTGTCAGTAGAAAGAGTATGCTCAACGTAGTGATTTTAAGAATATCTTTAAACAATAAATTAATTTAATTAGTCAGTGTCCTTACATCTTTATATTTTATTAGGAAAACATACTGTTATTTTGAACAACTATATGTTGGATTTATTAATGCTAACTATTTACTAAATATTCATCATTATCAAAGCTGAAAATTATTCCAAAGCAACTAATTGTTTTATTTGTTAGCTACACATATTAGGGCAACAAGAGCCTCCTTGAAACAGGTTCTTAATCCTCATTAAGTTGAAGAGCTGTCAGTAAATATCATGTGAAAGACAAGGCTTTTGATATTAGAATATGTAACAGAGTTTCAAATCCTGTTGTCCCAAACTTGGTCACAAGAGAAGATATTCTGTCCAATTAGTGATAGATGAAGACATCTGGAAGCACAAGGGTGTAATGATACAAGCACACTTAAAAACAAGGCCCACATTTTAAGTGAGACTGTGGGATTTGAGCCGGGATGCACGTGTATCAATCCTGATTCAGCTGAATTCCTCTTTTAGAAATGCTGTCTGTGCTTACGATGCTATAAACATTCAGCTCCAATGAAGTAAAAGAGAACTGATGGAAGCTACAGGATATCTAATGAATTAGCAGAAGCCTTTGTTCCAGTAGACCAAGGTATCATAATTTAAGAAAATTAACACTGTCTTTTCGTCTACTTGCTATAACTTAAATGGTAGTATAAGTGATACTATTTATAGCATGCTATGAATAGCTTCTTTTCAAATTTTGATACAGTTTTTTTGATAAAATGCATTAAAACAACTACAGAGAAGCTAACAAAAAGTCCGTCCAGCTCAGTACGCTGTATCTCCAACAGCAACCAACAGTGGATGCATAGGAAGAGTATCACTATATACTTGCCATGTTCGTAAACTGTTTGTAGCTCAGGGATTTCCTTGAGCCAAAGTTAGAGGGTTAATAGTTCTCAGTCTTTTATGCTTTGAAAATGCATCCGGTCACTTTTATGTGAACACTAACTTTCCTGTCATACTTTCTGAAGAATACAGCATGAGAATGCAAAATAAATTGTGTGTAGTTTCATGCCAAGTTTCAAGATTAGCTGTGATGCAGAACAGATGAACTTTCGAAGCAGGATTAGATAAGCTGCTTAATTAAGTGAGTTCAGATTCCTTAGGAAAGCTACCGGCGTTGTTTAAACCTGAGTAAAGAATTCTGCAATAGTAGAAGTAGACATATACCGTGTCAAATCAACACTAGAATTAGAAGGAAAGGTGAAAAAGAATCTCTCTCTTATGGGAACAGAAAAATCCATCCAGAATTAGTAAATTAGTATTAATTTCAACAAATGACAGGAAGGTCAATAATTCTGGATAGAAAACAGATTAAAAAACTTGCAAAATCAGCTCCCTCACTTCTGAGAAAGCTAAAGGCATCCAATGTAAATACAACTGCTGTAATCCCTGCCTTCCACCCCAAGACAAATTACTGGTTTTAGATGAGACAAGGAAGTTTTTAGGATGCACGATTCTATCATGTCTGTGCAAAACCAGAAATTAGAACTATAGTTTCTTTTTAATACATCAAGGCTATTGCCTACATTATCTAGTAGCATGGCCTGATAGGAACATACTTGTAAAATGAAAGATTTGGCACTAAGAGTCTGACAGCTACCTTCTATGCATTTCAGAGCACTTTTACTTTGGAGTAGCTGTGTTGGGAGACGTGCAGAAGGCATTCTATTCAAGGAGTAGGTGATCTTGAGCAAGCCATGTCTGCTCTTTTGGGCCTTGTACTTCAGGCTTGAGAAACCTGTACATTAGCATGAGTAGCCTCAGTAATGATGGTGTGCCCCGTGCCAGCCTGTGCTGTGTGTCGGTGGATGTTATAACAGAGAGAACATTCCAGCCTGTCAGGACAAGAGAGATGATTCTGCTTGATCCACAATATAAAAGGCACCATGGTATGGATGGGAAGAGGAACCTCTCCACAGACAGAATCTGTGCAGCATGCCATGGGAAAAATCCATCCAGGGTCCCTCCAGATTCACAAATGCGGGGTTCCCAGCATCTGAAGGGTGTAAGATTTACTCACTCCCTATATTCTTGTTTTTATTCTACCTTATTAAGACAGCTATTTTATTAAGCTATGTGTTGTCAAGCCTTTCTTCTTGAGATCCAGAAAGAATCCTGCACTGCCTCTGTCTCTCCCTGGCCTGTGCAGAACATCAGCTCTGGTTGATTCTATAGACTGAATGCCCATTTGGAGTATATTAAAGTGCAGTCCTGGTCCCCAGCTGATTAATTTCATCCAAGAGGAAGTCAGTTTGTACACTCAGAGGAATCCATGATTTGAGTAAAAATCCCCGCAAGTGGGGGCGATCATTGCATTCATGATCTGACCAACACAAATGTAAATACGCCCCCAAATTTAAGATCATCAGGTAGACTATCTCTGTTTTATGCACAAGTACCATGGTCCAAATTCTGAGGAAGAAATGGAAAACAGAATAGAGAATAATGAAAGGGAAAAGGAGCTTAATTTTTTGAAAGACATGTTTCAACATTAAGTAGTTCATAAGAAAACACTGAAAGGAAGTAAATGTATGAAGAAATAGAAAGTAATTTTCTCAGAGAACACCAATTGTTTTGTATAAAAGTTGTATTACAAAAACTGTAGGACAAATTCAGTTTTGACTTATACCAACACACCATTATACATACGTGCAGCTTCCCTGGAAACCTGTCTCCTCGATATTCTCCAAGTAATTTTCTCCAGAGAAGTTAGCTCACAAAATTTCTGCTGCTGAATTTTTACTATTCTCTTAGTGATTAAATAATTCTGTAGGAATCCCATTGTTGCTGAATCTAAATTTCAGTTTGAATTTTAGATTATTTTATGTTAAAAGACATTATTCTAAGTTAAAGGACAGCATGTGCACTACTCCAGACATTTCAAGCCCTACTACTGCCTGTAAGGTTTGGCTCTCAGAAGCAGATGTCACTGGCTCCAAAGAATGAATGCTTTTGAACTGGGAGACACATACTAGTTTTATTATTCAATTAGCTGAGCTCCATGCATACACTTGGCTGTCTACAAAAAGCAATGTTCTGTCACAGCTCAGGGCCCCAAACTGTTAACATTAAAAAAAAAAAGAAAGGGGGGATACCAGTTGTTTAATTTGCATGACCTGTAACGCAAGAAGTTTAGAGAATGGACCATATAGAGAAGTTCAACAGCTGCCTGTAGTATAATATATTCAAAACAGGATTCACATCTAATTATAGTACTGTTTCTAGTAAATCTCTAAAGTTACTTTCCTGATATGCCCAGAGGACTCCCTCTTCAGAAAGGAAGTGTGTGTCCACAGGTAGCTCTGGGGGCAAGAAGGAGCAAGGAAGACAATAAAACCAGTGGAATCTTTCACACCAGATTAAAGTATCTTTTTGTGGAAAAAAACCTTGGTAACCCATCACATAAGACAATGAAATTGAAGGAGAGGAAAGAAAAGACTGATTCCTCCAACAAGATGAAGCTCAGTTCAGGTAAATGAATTTATGGACACGTAGTGAGGCAGAACAGTAACAAAAGCCACAGGCTGCAGTGAGTTGTCAAGGTGAGTTTTTGCAAAAAAGACTTCTGTGATTTAATTCAATAAATAAAAAGTGAGAGGGAAGGGAAGAAATTGCACATGAAGGAAATTCAAAATTCCTGAAAGGTAGGAAGAGGTATTGAGCTTGTCAACAAAAAAGAAAATAAAGATTTAAAGAACTGTCAGTACAATAATTTCCATCCACTTAATCATAACCCAGATGTTTTCTTCCTTAATCTAAATATTCCTGGTCTTGAAAGAAATGTGAAAAAGTTCCAAATAAGACAAAAGTGAAATAATCAACAATTAGAAAGTTGTTTCCATATGCACAGCATTACTTTAATTGTTGAAGGGTAATAAAACTGTAAAATAGATTTATTTTTTTTTAGCTCAAGAAACTCTGTAAAGATGAGGTAAGAAGAATTTATTAATACGTTTTTGAAGGGAGATGTCCCATCTGGTTCTGACTTTCTATCTTGACCAAGGAGTTAAGTGGCTGGAAAATGGACAGTGCACAGAATATTCTTCATTATATAATAAATGGTTAACATGGGTTTCAGTTATTTGTAAAGATTGCAATGTCTGGGGAGACCTCCTTTTCACCCAAGAATTTTACAAATTGTCTTTAAACTGATGTATAGACAGGAAAGAAGTTAGAAGGACTAGCCAAACTTTATTGATTGAATCTTTTAGTAATCCTGGGATAAATCCTGAAAAGGCTCACTCTCCAAGCTTATACCAGGTTGCACCTGTTAAGTGATAGCATTAGTAAAAGAAATCCAAGATTACTGAAAAATCAGAAAAATAAACCAGAGGAAGATGGTTGATTAAACACATTGCTGCCCCTTTACCCTGTGCCAAACCACAATACATTGCTTCATAAGGCCACTGCAAGAGCCATATGATGATCTAAGTTGAATATTTCTTTGGCAAGATAGATTTCTCTGCTACAAATATATATATGTAAAAAACTGTGATTCTCTGAATGTACCAGGAACAAAAAACAGTCGTTCAGAAGTCCTAGCCTGCTTTTTAATCAACACTCTGCTCTAACGAGGTGTCTCTCTTGCCTCTCAAATAACCTACACTTCATTGGTTTTCTCACTTTCTGCTTCTGAAATACAGTCACTCTCATCTCAGTGTTCAATGCCTTAGACCCTACATTAGCAATCTGCAACAGGGAAATCTCTCCTCTCCTGTGTTGGCTTTTGCACAGTTCTTCACCATGAAGACCATGCTACCACAGCTAACAGCTTCTAGTGTTTTGATTCTCTTACTGCTAAAAGGAACTAATTCCATAAGACCCAAGGAAAATGTGGTTTTGCATGTCCAATAATTTAATATGAGACTGGCTGGGATATCAGACCTACTCCTTGGGTCTCAAATGTTAGTTCTGAGAGTGACTTAGCCCAGCAAGAAAAAATTAAGCAATTCAACAACTGACTTCAGGAATGATTTACCTAATTTTTATCAGAACATTTTCATGACAACAACCCAAATTGAATTCCATCTTGTTCAAGTTACTCTAGAGAGTTTTTTTTTTTCCTTTCTTCTCTCCCAATTTTCTTTTAGCAAATCAGGAAGAGGGTGTTTCTAGTTTACTCCTGACATGGAGCGGCTGGACTAGAATATGAACATTTTGTTCTAATTCATTACTAGAAACCTAAATTGCAAATCATACATTATTCTAGTATCATGGAAGCTTTCAGCTGCACTAGAGACTAATTCTGGTCTCTGTGTTCCTCATTCCAGGGGAGTAGGATATTTCCACTTCTGACCAGCAAGGAGGAAAAATGAGAACCATGCTTTTATCAGCAGCCACATTTTTCACTGAACAGCCGATTCCCTGCTGTCCTGCACGAGAAGATAACAAACCACTTGCAACACTGTCTACAGTCACCAGCAGCATGATTTTGCTTATGCCTAGACTTAAGTGCAGCAGCAACGTGACAATACTAATTTTACCAGTCACGTGACAGCATGTCCCGAGAACTCCTGAATGCAAAGTCCCCATCACAGTGATGCACTTCATCTCCTGCCTACAAACTTTCTTTCCTACAGCTACTGGTGGCAAAGTTCTGTAGGCTTAATCACTGCTGTAAATTTCAGACAGTGCAAGTAATTTCTCCATGGAGGGTTTAGATCTCTCCTGTAGCAGGCTAGCAACATCATTTGTGTCCTATGTCAGCCGGTAAGTTCTAAAAGTAGAGTCCAACATCAAAAGGACTCTGAAACATGGGTGAGCTGAAAGACCCAAAAACTCCCTTTTCAGTTCTGAAAAATGTTAAATCATGCTGTTGACTCCTGGAATGGTTTCCCTTTTTCATCCAGCCTCTGCAGTGGTTTTGAAATATAGGTAAGCTTACAGATAAACCTTCTGTAATGGGAATGGAGCCCTTTAAAAATCTGCAGACCTGTGAGTTTTGGGGGAGTTAGATAGCTCTGCAGAATTTCCACTCTCCTGACCCCCCCCTTCCTCCAAGCAAATTCCTGTCTCGCTGGTTATCCCTAAGGTAGTTTATCTCTTTACAGAACAACTGCCATTTCTTTTGCTTTAATTACAGATTGGTAGCCTTCAGGTTATTCTAAACTGTGTGAGAGTATTGATTCTTCTTCAGAGGTGTGGTAAGCAGCAAGACATCTTCTAGGTGTAAAAAGACTCCTTCCAAGTGTCTATGAAGCTCTGAAGCCTGTCCCGAGCGAAAAACCAAACCCCATTCATATTGCCACAGGCCATATCCTGCTGTGAAAGAATCTATTTCCTCATCTTTTAAAATGATTTGATTTTCAAATGGTCCACAGAGAATCTAATGCTGATAATTTTTCCCAAGTCTGTGCAAGACCCAAGAAATGGCCAAGACTGCAGATAGATTATTCTCACAGTTTTCCCCGGTGATCTGAAAAGCTTCTGCCCTCTTTGAAACTGCTTAATTAGCCAGCCCCTACTCCACAGACCCATTTTGTGCAGGACCCGTACAGCAGAACTGTGTCTTTGTTATGTTGGGGAAAAACATTCCGATTCCTAAGCAGAAGGTCTCAGATCATTCTGTTCCACCTCGTTTGAACATACAGCATAGTGCTGAAATACACTAAACAGAACTTTGACTATCCCCTGATGAGCATTTTTCTGTCAGCTGGTACTAGCTCTGCTAGCTCACATTTTGTGAAGTCAACCACCACAGTTATTTCTTACAGGGCAGGAATATTCAGCAAGTGAGCATGATCACATTGTTGTTCAGCCCCACACAAACTTCAGCAGGTACAATCCCTTCAAGATTATTTTTTTTTTTAATAAATCTTTCTCTTACTGTGAAGTTAGTGTAACTTCGGAGCTTTGAGCTTTTACCTGTCAGATCAGGTAAAAGCATCCCACCTTAGCAATCAAAACATCTACTATGGGCAACCCTGTATATTTAAGAATTCTCTTCTCCCCTTCTTTCTTCCATCCTCCAATTATCAGCATATTTTTCTGCTTCACTGCATTTTTTCACATTACCCCAATTTCCCATTTTAAAGAACAAACTTCCCTATCTGCACGATTTTCAAAACTTCCATGAATGAGATTAAAACCTGCTTCCATCTTTCACTACAACTGCGCTTAGAGGGGTTACAGCAGTGGAATTCCACCTCCCATGGCAGCAGCTCCTGCCTCAATTGGTTCCAGTCCACAATGAACTTGCCAGCCCCTCTGGAGTGGCATGGCCATCCCATCACTGACCTCAGCCAAGGACAGCTCCAGTACTCCGCCTTTCAAGCTGTGCTCTGCAATGGATACTTTAGCTCCCACTCCCCTAGATATGAGAAGATAAGCGCTGAAGGACATACACTGATCCCAGGAGACGCAGAGCTGATCACATAAATGCTTAGAGCCAAGGAGAGACTCTCAGTGCTTTGTTAAATTGGATCCAGAGCAGTAAAACATTTCATTCCAAATGCATTTCCATATACAAATACATGCTGTACTTCTCAGCCCTTTTAGAGATTTCCCTAATATTGTGTTTTAGTTCACATGTTCTTAAATACAGTTTTCCTTAATTTCAGTATAAAGATGTTGAGAATCCTTCTGGCTTTAGAGAGGGTATTACACATTTTTTTCAAGTTTAAAGAACTATACTGTTCAGTAAATTTAGCTCTTCATATTCCAAAATTACAAGGATAAGTGAAGTTACATCATGTGAATTATGAAGTGATAATGTCTTTAGTTCTGCCCCAATCAGAAGTGTAACTGTTTAAGGCTTGTAATAATCATGTTCAAACATATTCAGATTATAATTACTTTTCTTCTGATAATGATAGCCCGTCTGATTGGATGATTACCTATTTGACTTTGATAAGTCTCGAAGGTCAGAGAAGATAATTACAGACATCTGTTTTCTAAGAAAAATAAACTCTTGGAAAATAATATTTAAAGTGACATCTGCAAATAAGCATTTTAGAAGCATGCTGCTCATGTGAAAGTCACAGGCAGGCAAATAAAATTAAAAAAGCAAATTGTAAAGTTACCAAGTTATCACACATCATTTGTAAATGTGCAAATTTTCTTTTGTTACTTACACATGCATAAATAACTTCAGTCCGATCAGAATATATTTGAGTAGACATTAAGAATAAAAATAAATGAAATAAAAGTAATGCATGTTCCATTCACGTTTAAACCATTCTAGTAGGCATAATTTGTTTGAAAAAGTAAATTGTTTAATCAAAGAGGGGAGCAGATTATGTACCCCATCTGTCATTATTTCCAAGGAAAGACAAGGAATATTATTCAAAGAAAATAAGCCAAAGTATTTCAGTGTCCTAGCATACAGTGATCAGAATGATCTCACTTCTTTGATTTGAGCTGTCATGCTCTCCAGCAGCCAAAGGTGCACTGATCAACAGTTAGTGCCAAGGCAATGGACTACTGAAGCATTAATAATTGGTAAACAAATCTAGAGCAAAAGTCATATGCATTTGTCTGAGGAAGAAGAGGCAGGAAAAAAGCCATAGGACCTAAGACAAATTTTCTATAAAGCAAATGCTCTTCACTTAGACGCTTTTCCTTTGCCTTGTACCCTCTACAGCAGGTTTCTCTTCAGGCAGGTGTGCATAAAAACGCTCTCAAACCAAAATTCTCAGCTAAAACTAATGATAACTTCTGCATTCCCAATCTTCACCCATTTCTTCTGCATCAACAAAATCCTGTAGTTTAAATAGCTTTTCTCCTCAGCAGGCACTCAAATAGACACTTTGACAGAAACTTCTGCACTGCTCACCTTGCTCATCTGCCTCTACAGAATGTAGATTTTAATTATTATTTTTTTAAAAAGGTAAACAATTATGCTTAAGAACTTTCTGGATGCTCCCCAGCAATGAAGACCTAGTTTATACAGTTGCACAAAAAAACAGAAGTCACTATAACCTACTAAAGCCAACAGCTGACAAGAGACACGTCTTCCTCCTCCTGTTCTTTGTAATACCAAGCCATAGTAAGATCAGCTTCAATATAACTACTTTAAATATTCTGTTAGATTGGTACACACAATCATCCACTTATGTTGATCTGTAGCCTTTCCAGTTTTGTGAAACTTCACCTTGAGGTAAAATTCCTAAATTCTTCCGCTTAGAATATGAACAGTGAAAAGAAATCAAGTTAGCACTACTTGTCTTCCATACTAGTCTCCAGAGGTAGGTTGAAATCAAGTTAGAATAATCTCTTGAACAATGCAGCTACTTGGGTTGCATGATTGCAAGGAGATTAGGATCTTGTAGAACAGAGAAACAGCCATTCTAAAAGAGATCATACTGAGAAAAAAAGACTATGCAACAGAATGAGAAAGAACACAAATTCTTGGATGGTGAAAACACGCTGATGAGCATTGTGTCTTACTCAGGAGGGAACACAGAAAAAATTAGAATCATTTAACCATAGAATCATTTAGGTTGGAAAAGATCTTTAAGACCATCAAATCCAACCATTAACCTAGCACTGCCAAGTCCACCACTAAACCATGTTCCTAAGCACCAACTCTTTAGCAAAGTCATTGGCAACATTAGATTCAGGATGCAGGTAACTGGTCCACATCTTTGGAAAAGCAGCTAAATAGGCTTATATTTTGTACTTTGAAATACTAAATCAAAAGATCAAGGGCTTAAAAATTTACAATCTATTCCCAAAAAGAATAACCACACAGTTCAATTTAATTTTAAAGCACCAAAAAATGTCGTAATCTAAACATAAGCAAATGGAAAATATGGGCAAGTGGGTAGCTTTTTCTACATTTCTTGAAAATCTGAAGATCTGAAAATCTAACTGTCACACAATAATGGATAGATCCTTTTCAGGTAAAGTCTGATTTAGAGTATTGCGCCCTCAAAATTATAATAGACACCTGTCTTTTAAAACAAGGCCTATTATCTATTGTCAAGGAAATGAGATGCTGAAGAAAAGAGTACTCAAACTTTATTAATATATGATAATCAAAACTTAAGATATTCTCCTGAAAATTTAAAGATTTTTTTTAAACAAATGCAAGTGAGTATTTGATAAATACTGAAACAGGAAAAGCAACTGAACATTAAATGAGAACAGAGATGAGTAACCGGACAGATTAACCCCAACTAAAATTGGTATTGTACAAATATGCAATAACAAACAGGTCTTCAGAAGAGGACTAACGTTCTAAACAGATGAGCCAGATAGATGATAGGAGGAAAGATAGTCTCAAATTAGAGAACGGGAAAAGAGCACAAGACCCATTAATGACCTTGCCCAAACTTATACTAGACATTTTCATCAGTGACCCTGTTTGAATCTTTGTCTTCTGACTTCGTAGTCTCTCAATCTGTAGGAAGCATCCCTCTTTTCCTGCTTCCACAGCAGCACAGATTAAAAGAAAAGAAACAAAAACGTTTGCCGCCATGACTCTTAATCCAGCAAGACAAGTCAGCAGCAGGCTAACACTATGGTTTATACCAGCAGAGGTACCGCTGCTAAAATAGATACCAAATGTCTTTGCATGGAGTAGAAATTCTCATTCTACCTGCCCATTTTTTGATGTCACCAGCTTCGACCTAACTAGATCATGACTTTGGGGTGGGTTTAAAAGAGCACCCAAGGGGCTGGCAGACCACAGACTGAGGGGAAAAAAATCTTGCACTATTCCTTACCTGCCACGATGGAGGTGGGAAGAGAGAAGCAGAAACTACTTTTCTCATTTGATGCTGAATCACAATCAGACTAAAGAACAACTGCTCTTGCTTTGAATGGCTTGACAGCAAAGGAAATAACGCTGAGGCTTCAGGGTGTACTCTGTGTTTTCTGGCACAAGTACTGTGCCTAAGTCAAGTGGGATACAACTGAAAGGAAAGGGGAGAAGAACTGATCCCTTGGGAAGTTTGCTACTTGCCCAGGATCCAGATCTTTGTTCATTCATCTCCACTCAACAGCATAGTCTTCAAGCTCCTTTTATTCTGTTGCCTACATAAATTAAAGCATGAAAACTGGAGGAAGAAATAACTCCACATGCTGCTATGTGAAGCAGAACAATTATTAACAAGAGAACATTGACCACCTGAGAGGAGAAGGGTTGCTGCTCCTGTCCCTTTCTTTGCCACAGAAGCTGGGAGAGACTGCGTCACCTCACCAGGTCCTTCTGAAATTAACAGAACTAGTTGGACCTGACGTAAAGGCAGGCTTAGGTACACAGACTTTGAAGGGAAGCATAGGATGTCCTAAGTGTTCCCCCTGCCCAAAACAGGTCTTAAAGCAAATAATTATATTATTACATAATTAGCTTTACTATGTTATGCCAAACAGAGCAAGACATAAATAACAGTAATTCATCTGGCATACTCATGTTGGCAGAAAGTTACTGGCTGTGACAATGTCCCCCTGAATGCAGGAACACTTACAAAACTTAGGAAACATTTCAACAAAGAAGCACACTGATTGTTTCGCTTCTTATTTATATACTAGCTCTTAAGAACTTGAACGTACACTTTCCAGTGCATGTAAAATGTTCCATCTTTCCAGTCATGACACCAAAAGATGTAGATAACAAATCCAGAGATCCATATTGTTTGTATCTATTAAAAAGCTGCACCTAAATCATTGTTTTGTGAATATCAGTGTTACTCTATCCTGTGATCAGTACCGGAAAAAAACAAAACAGAAGAACCACCGATGCACCTTTTAAAACATTTTTTCATTTTTTCTTTTTTTTTTTTTTAAATCACAAGTCACTATTGACCATGAAAAAAAAGTCATTTTTCAATAGGCTAAACGTTGTTCAGTGCAAGAGATTGTTCATCTCCGTAAACAGATTTTGAGCTGGCCTGTCATCTCAGAAAGGGGAAAGGAGTTCTTTTGTAATCAAACTGTATTTTTAGAGCATAGACCAGGCAGTGGAAGGGAGACTCCTGAACCTGTTTTGACACTTCCTGGCAAAAGAAACAAATACTATAGACATGAGAAAGAATAATTAAGTTCAGACTGGATTTTCTAAAGTGCTCAACATTGGTCCAGCCTATGTTTTGACACACAGACCTTACTATATAGTCAGTAACAACAATCACATTTGTACTATATTTCTGTAGGCAAATAATTGTGCTGCAGCAATATACACGAAGCATTTTAACTGGCAATAAAACAGTACATATTTACAAGATACGTGTGGGAAAGTTTTGAATTTCTTTAGGTAAAAGAGGAACAGCTCTCTGGTAATGAATAACAAATGGCAAATCCTTGTTCCCGAGGTAGATGCCTGTTGCAGTAACTTCACAAAGGGGAAGCTGTAATTCAAGTACATTTGTAATGGCTATTCCTATTGAAATTTTTATTGAAATATTAGACCCAGGTATAAAATGACTCCAAGATAACATAAGAGTTAAATGTTATTCAAGTCTCTCAAGGAGTGTTGGAACTATGGTGAAATTAATGTGCCACTCAAGAAGCAATGGATTATATTAACCAAACAAACATTATTTCACCTGATACATGTTTAATTTTTTTTCCTTCCATAAGCTACCTAAGCAAAGTATAGGATCCTGAGATTCTGGAAGATAATTCAGAATAGCACATTCTTCTGCTGTAACATAATTGACAGGAAAGGAATTCTAATTTCTGTAATGATTGCAGAAGACCTTGTCTGCCTCCTTGGACTGTGAAATCTTAACCAGATAGCATTAACAGAAAAGAGGTAGTATGTCATCTATAACCTTGCACGGCAGGTTAGATGATTTTTGAGCATGCTATAGAGAGAAAAAGTTAAAAAAACCTTTAAGCACGACACCACATTATTGCAGTACATATGAATTTTAAAAGCCAAGAAGTGTTCTGCAGACAGTGACTGAGTAGGCCTTCCAGGGCAGTCTTTCCTCGCATGAAATCACATGAGTTACGGCTTTCCCTGACTGCCATGAACAACAGAAAACTTAACATGATGCAAAAGACTGTTTGTCCTTACTGCTGTGGGAACAAGAGAATCAAAAACACCATTACTTTTACTCCATTTAGTCAGCCTGAACAACTTCCATCTATCCCCTTTGAGAATTATCCATCCACATTTGGGGAGCAGTGTGTATATACAAGACTCCTCATAAACGCAGCACAACAGTGAGAAAATGTCTTTAAGTTTCATGAAGCATTCACGGGCATTTATTAGAGTTAGTTTTCAAGACCTGTGCCCTTTAGTTCCCTAAGCTAATTTGTGTTAGCAGCAGATGCTGGAAATTATAACAGCCAGAAAGAATGAACATGTCCTGGAAAAAATTGGAAATTTCCTATAAAAGGACACAGGACTACTAGTCTCAGTGATATGCCCAGTTGTCAAACTGCTTCCTGGAAAAGGGATTGTAAGATGCTAGGTGTAATACCAGCATTCCAAAGAAGTTAGAAACAACAGCAGGTATCTCACCGTTAGGAAAACATCGCAGCTGAAAGACTGTGCTGAAGTGAATGACCCAGACAGAAATAGCTCACAGCAGAACACAACTGACATCACTGTTTTCCACCCCTAACTCCTTTATGTCTCCCCATGCAGCTCTCCGCGTATTCCTTCCTCTCCTTACATTACCTAGTGCTCTTCAAAAACAGAAGGAGCCACACATTTCTTCAGAACCCTAAGTCATGCTTCCCTGTGCACAACATTTGCCACTTTCTTCTTTTTTTAAAAAAAAAAAGTAGCTAAGTCACTCTACCCAAAAAGTTCCCAGGTCTTGGCATTGTTTTCTTGTATTTCTAAAACCTCACTACATGCAACTGCAACTTTTGTGAATTAAGGACTTATTTTCAGCACTCAACCAAATAAAAGGAGTTGCTATCAAAACATTGTCTTGTTTGGAGCAGCAAGCATCCTTCCCTCACATTAACTCTCAGCAAGATTTCATGGGGGAAGTATTCCAAGAAAGTTCTCTTGAGCTACAAGCTAGCCTTCACATGAACTAACATTTTATTCCATAGGAAAGATTCTTTGGGGAACATATGAGAGAGATCCCTAATAACAGAACATGGTAATGACTCAGCTAGGATTTATGTTTTTATCTGTGAATAATACTGAGACAGAATTATGTATCTTTTTAACCATATAACTTAATTTATAATAAAGCTTTATTCCAGGGACGGAATATCAGAAGAAGAAAAGGTCCAATTGTTACCCTTAGAATTTCCAGAGAGTAGCCAAGTCTGTGGTCACTTGTTTTCCAGATTCTGTCTGTAGTCTTAACTCTAATGAACAAACTGGTTTACTGGCACATGAACTGGGAGAAAACTATGAACTTGTTACTCCAATGGCATCTTTCAGCACGTAACACTTAAAGACCCAAATGTCATTATCAAGTAAGGAAGAAGAATCAAGTCAAACTAGACTAGTAAGTGGTTACTATCAGTGAAACATAGGGCTGGCGAAAACCCATAAATCAGTAAACAGGGCTTGGTTAATAATTTAAGACCAGTCAGCTGCTCTGCTGGTGTTTGAGATAGCGGTGTATTTATTGAGTCCTGCAGGCCCTTATGTTTCAGTTTAGCTTATGAAAATCATCACCTGTAAGGGTGGGGACACAGTACTTATGCAAGGTTACAATACCAAGGCTGCTGATGTGAGAAGCACTGAAACTGTGAAGAAAAAGACCAACTTTGACCTTATAATCAGATTTTTGCAGACAGACTCTGGCTACAGTATGCTGCCATATGAAAGCGGTACTTTGAAAAACCTTATTACAGTTTACCTCTTTCATCTGTCTTTTCACCCTTCTTACCACTTCCTCTCAAATGAACAGTTTGATAAGTGTTTTAATAAACACCTGGTTGAGACAGATGACCTGTACTTTCCATTAGAAGTTAATTTGTTCAGCACAGACTACCTGTGTATCTTGTACATTCTTGCTGTACAACATATCTAAGCCATGACTTTTCTTATCCATCCACACAGCTGAAACACTGATTCTCATCTTGATTACCACAACATCCTTCTCTTTGGCCTTGACAGATGCAATCTTGTCTGTCTTATTTCATTCAAAATACTACTGCAAAGATGATTTCTCTTATTTCATTCTTTTCACCGGGCCATATCTCTCCTTGCAGTTTTCAAATAGCAGCTGCTTCTCTACTACAAACTCAACTCACTCATTTTGATTTCTAAGGCTTCCCAGTTCTCTTCCTCCCTCATCTTCTTGTGCCGTACGGAGATGCGCCATTGTGGTCACACTGCGATGCAAGCTTGCATGCCTAATCATTACATTCCCGAGCTTTCTGCCATGCTTCCCCTGGTGATTAGGAGATCCTTAAAGATAGTTGCAACATATTGGCAATATTGCCCTATTATCTTTCTCCACAATTCCCTTCAGAACCCTCTTTTACCTTGATGCCCTAAAGAAAAGCTTTGACAATAGTCAGACTGTCAGTCTGGTGAAGATACTGCCTGGCATAGTGCCAACATTATCCCACTGTTTCCTCATGTTTCCTCCTCTTTCTAGTTTGTCTTAATTGCAACCTCTTTGAAGCAGTGATCTTTTTGTTCCATATTTGCACAGCATCAAACACAATGAAATCTCCATCTGTAGCTAAGGATCAGGTACACAACAAAAATACAAACAATAATGAAACTAAAGAGGTTCACAGTTTCTTTGAGAAAATAACTGCAGGGCAGAGCCTGAGGAGCTGCCAGTAAGTTCAAGTCATATTTATCAAGAGGACTACATTTATGTAAACTATGCTGGTACACTTTCTCATTTCTAAAGGACGTCATCATGGTTCTATGTAGCATTTCTGGCAAAATGTTCTTTAAAATTATATTGTGGCAGAAACCAAAAATATTTTAGAGTTAAAAATTAGGAAAAAGCATTTTTTCAGGGCTGTTGGCACAGTTGTAAGCAAGAACCTCACAAATTACTGCACTCTAGATTAAATCCAGGGGTAAGTTTTATTTTGAAGGCAACTATGGTACAGGGCATTACAAACCTTTTTTTCTCCTCTGTGTCTCATGAGTTCAGGTATCTGAGGTAAGCATCTCACCTGTCTATCTGCAGAGCTTTTCTTTACTCTTTGTTCCACATGAATGAATTTAATACAGCCAGTTATGCAACCTGGTCCAGCTCTCCCCAAAAGTACGTTTCAAATCATTTTATCCAGCCTGGTTCTCAGAGTTTCTGGTGACTGATCAGGTTTGCAAACTTATTATAACCTGACTACAGTTGTTCTGTAGTCAAAACAGCCTGATCTGGATGAAATTTTACCCCTTTAAATTTCATCCCTTTACTTCTAGCATACCACTCCATATAGCTGTCCTCCATCCTTGCTACTTACTTAGTCCAAATATCCAGAAGCTTTGCTAAGGTAAAGCCATAAAATTCCTTTAATCTCTCCTCATAAATAGTATTTCTTCTGAGGATGTGTTTCATAATGGATCTAGTACTGACTATGACATGGGAAACTAACGGTAAGTTCCCAGTTCGGCTGCCAGACTTCAACTTAAGGAGGCATTCTCTATATCTCTCTCTGTTAAACAGGGATCACAGTATCAGCTTGTTTTGTAAAGCATCTCATACAAAATGATGAAATCTGAATAAAACCAGTAGAATTTGAGGTATGGGAGATCATCAGTAATATCAATACAGCTTCTCTTTTTTGTGATTTTTAACTACCTAGTTTGGGCACATTTAGAAAAATATCAAAATAAAGACTATAGATAAAATGTCCAAAGTTGTTTTTAAACTTTCATTTGCTTCTTATCATAATAAGAATTATATTAGTAATAAGTAATAATAATTTACACAATTCCATTCAAAAGCCCACTCTGGAAAGAGCTCTTTTGTACAAAGAGAATTCACGATTGTCTCTTGACTATTTATGCTTGACATGCTTAAAAGAAAGCATGCTGAACGACTGCACCTTCTTGCATGTTTCCAATGTTCTTTAAAGTTTATGCAACTTTTTAATATCACCAGTGTTCTTTATTCATCAGTTTTATCTTTGGCTACAAGAAGAAACCAGCCAGCTACTAAGCGTATCCCTTTGTCCATGACTTCACATTTTATCTACTAAATCTCACCTACTACGGTGTATTAGTTCAGGAATCCATTCAAAATCAACTGAAACATTTCTCAATAAGCTTTGGAAGACCTACAAATCAAACGTCTCCCATCACATAAATTGTTGCAAAGTTCTGTAAATCCATGAGTTCTTTTCAAATCCCTTGCTAACTTCAGAATTCTTCTGTCTTTTCTCATATGAACTGCTGTGTGGCTTTCCAAAACATATCATGACTGTTCTCCCTAGCTCTCACTAGTCTTCCCTTGCCATGGCCTATTCTCATGTGATAGAGAACAAGCAGAAGTATCCAGTGTTCTTCAGTGTGCCCTTCTCTTACTGAGCTACCGTGCTGAGTTTGAAGGGGCGATTCTCTAACATAATCAGTCAGGTTACTGAGGTTCTAAACACACTCTTACCAGATATAATGTTAACTTTATCATACTACTGCTTTTCCAGAAAAGGAAGAAAACTGTTAAAAGTACCCTTTTAACTATACTCTCCAACATTACTTAAGACTCCAAATATCACTTAAACTATTTCTAAAAGAGAAGTGCTATTGCCACATTACATGTAATAGCCAGCTAGTGAATCTCCATACAGTATAACCGTCAGCATATAGAGAGGAAACTGCATGCTCTCCTAAAAGAGGTCACAGGAAAACTATGTTAACATCATGGCATTTAAGAGATTTGTACTTTATTTATCACCACATTTAACAAATGGCCACATGCTTGAGCTACTGGAAAATAACTGGAAGATTGCCTCAAGCCTGCACCACAGCGAGAGTCCTATATGTAGTGATCTGGTACAACCAAACAGTGATGACCTATGTGCAACTGTAAGAGTCTTACAATAAGCATGGATGTAAAGACAAGGAGTTGTTGGATGTTGAATGCTTTGCCTCAGTATACACGTTGAGACAGAAAGAGGGAGAAAGTGTGTGCATCTCCACTAAATTACCTCTTGTGAGTAATCCATGCTCTCGATGCGACTCAGCGACCCTAGTGCACTACAGCAAGTAAATGACCAGGGCTTTACACAGAAGCTTGGCTTTTTGTGTCCTACCATCATTAGAGTAACACCTTCTTAGTTGCTATGCTTATAGCTTACCCACCAGAACAGCTTGAATTCCTATTATTTCGTCATCTATCCCAAGGCCTAACTTCTCAAAGATGTGTGCACAGATGACAATTGCATTGTTTACTTGAGCCTCATCACACAAAAATGATTTAAATTAAGGATGTGTGGATATTAGACTCACAGCATGAGTGCTAAAATTAGGGGTGAACAACAACAAAAAGCAGAAGTAGAAATGCTGGCACTCCTAGAATCGAGCAAACATTCCCTCCAAACCCAGGAGCTTTTATAGATTTGTTTAGTTCCACTTTCTATTCTACTCAGAAATGTGTTTTGTAAAAATAAAAATGAAAAATTAATAGTACTTTTCAAACTAGTCTGTAGTAACTGATCATAGATGCATTCCTAGTATGCCGCAACTACGTTGCAGAACGTGTTAACTTAACTCACCTTTGTGAACTGCTCTGTGAGCATATGAAAATACTCATTGCCTCATACATAATTTAAAATCAATGACACTGTATCAGGGCAATGATTTAGTAAAATGTTTTTTTCCATTAGCTGCTGGTAATTGGAAGTTGACCATGCTCTCTGCTGACCCAAGCAACAACTGTCACAGCAACTTCAATTAAAAAAATAAGTTGAAAAGTCTCAGACTTCTTTTTCAAATAAACTGAAAGAAACGCTTCCCTTCAAATAAAAGAAAACACTGCCCTCCTTTGGATCAGACATCAACACTCTTCAGTTTAGAATATAGCAGAAAAATCTTTTTGGGAGGAGTGAAGTCTGGTATCACATCCTTTAGCCGATTCCTATGTAAGGTCCATCGTGGAAGAGACCTTGCAAATCACGGGCCACATTTGGTTCTAAAATACCAGAGTACAATTGTACTGTAGTTTAAAGCAAAAGGTGAGAGATCCTGCTGGATTGCTTCTGTAAGAGACATAACCATTTTAATAATTTTTACAAAGTTGTAGACATACCTGAAAAGTAAGTGGCATAGAAAAACAAAATTTTTGCCTGCTATTTCTAGATAGAAGTAAATACAGCTTACGTAAGGTCATTAAAAGTCAGGTGAAAGATGGAAGCTAGATAAACCACAATTAACCAAATTAGAAGTCAGAGCAAATATCAGCAATCAAATTATAGCAGAAAAAAATCATTGTTTAAAATCTTGTCTAAAAGATAGCGCCCTCAAAAACCATACATCTCATGCCATGTTTGCTGTGGACCAGGAGATGGGAATATCTATGAAATTTAACACTTTATGCAGTAGTCCCTGGAACCAGCTCCAATCTGAATGACAACGGGTATACTTCTAGACACTTATTCAGGAACATTACAAAACAGCTTGGCAGTGTCTTCCCTACTTTCAGCAGAGAAGATAATTTGCATACAAAACCACAGTTTTTAGGAAACAGGTAGCACTCTCACCTAATGGAACAAAATAGCTGTAGAGATCTGGTTTCCATTCACATGCACAGTATACAACACACAAAGCATGAATAATCAGCATTAATGAATGTCAAACTCATCACTGAAAACTGGCTGTTAATTCAGAACACTGCTGGAGTGTGGAACTTCCACTAATACAAGGCAAGGGACTGAAGTCTATTGGGAAAGTCAAAGATGAAGGGGACCTTCTGTGCAGAGAGTATTAAGAATAAACATGCTTCTTTTTCCCTTTGTAAGGCAAATACACCCTCTGACAGTTTGATCTGACTAATGAGAAAAGCACTGTTGAGAGTCACATTCTAAGAGGTTGCTTAGGTGGCTTTTTTGGTTGTTTTTTTAACCACCATTCTTCCTCAGAGTTTGTCAAAAGGAAAAATTGAGTAGGCATCTTAGGATCTGGCTCTTCATACACTAGCTGGATGTAGAGAACTAATAAGTCTTTTTTTACAAAGAATCCATGGAGCTTAGGAGAGCTGTTTATCCATTAATTCCTTGTACATGCAGACTCAATCTTCACTTTCTGTCTGAAATTGTTCCACTGGATGCCAACTCTGAAGTTCCTGCACTTCATTCCCAAAGGGCAAAACTCATGATAATATAATTACAAAGCAATTCCTCATTTTCCACTATGAAGGCATCATTCCATGTTAAGTTGTTAATTATAATTTTTCTAAAAATAAGGCCAGATCATCTCCCACCCATCCCTCCCCCCCCGGAACAGGTACTAGAGTCTTGCCTTATCTTTATGATCAAAGAGTAGGGAGCTGTGAACCACAGCCCAGAGGTGAGCTACCGCCCATCAAATAGCAATAATCTGCCCCTGTGAGAGGCAGCCTACTATACTGGGCCTGCCAGAACTCAGCAGGAGTCAGGACTTGCACTAAGTGACTTATGATAGAAACAGGGTCAAGTAAAGAGGGCTGAGAAGGCAAGAAAAGGTCAAGGTCCACAGAGATGGAGCAGGAGCAGCGTTGGGGAGGAAACGTAAAGCTGGGATACTGAGGAGAAGAGTGTGCAGTAGAATGAGGCAAGGAGGGGAAAAACAGATGTCACGGCTTTGCTTTAGTCTACTCTTCCCTAAGACACATAAAACTAGGAGCATTCAGGGCTGCCTTGTATTTGGGAAGGTACAAGGCTCTTCTGTGATTAATCCTGCAAAACTGCATTAAAGATCAGATTCCCCTCAGTGGCTAAAACTGCATCTCCTCCAGTGAAACAGAGGAGACCCAACACCATGGGGAGCTACCAGATGTGTTACTGCCATCATCCCTGGCTTTTCGCTATGAGAAAACAGCTTTCAGGTCCATCCTACGTTATACAGAAACTTCAACTGGGGCACAGATGGAGGAAGACTTCTTGCTGCTGGTTCACCTGGTCCATTTTTGGCCCACGCCAGATAATTCCATCACTAGACTTGCAATGTCTGAGAGCAACTTTTCTGTTTCTTGGCTTTTGGTGAATTTTTTGATAACAGACATTCACATACAATATGTACTGTTACTATTGCATGGGCCTTGCAGCTGGTTCTCACTAAATGGGATATCGTTACAATTCTTGCAATTTTATCCTAGATTGTGTCAACATAATGGTGTATTTTTTCCAGTCTGAGCTCTTGAGCTGGTANAAAAAAAAAAAAAAAAAAAAAAAAAGATTTGCTTGGGCCTGAAGACTTGTTAGAAGCATTAATGCTCATGGCTAAAGAATGCAAAGGCTAATAAAAGAATTCCAATATTTATTATTTTTTGAGGCTGAACCATTTACAGAGTAGCATTTTTGAATCTTTGGGTTTGGCATTACTGTCACAGCTTCATTCTTTCCTTCTTAAACAGTTTACTTGGCTGGGAAATTGCGTTTGTTCACTACACACTTACTGTTTTCTCTTTTCCCCTTCTACTTTCAGCTTTCCCAAATCAAAACTGGAAACCTTCACTCCAATGTGACACGATTCCCACCCAGGAAAGTTGGCAAGGGAAGCCACTCAAACACAAATGTAAGAGATAATACCTTGTAACAACCACTTCCATAGTCTCAAAAAAATTTTTAAGCTCCTAAATAAAAAAAAATCCCACCTTGATAAAACATTTTTATAAAGTGAGATATGGGAACAAAGTAAGTGCTCCACCATTTAAGTGTTGTGATTTGAGGAATTAGATTTAAAGTAATAGAATTTTTCCTTAATACATTCAGATACTTCTCATTTGTGTTCAGCTTCTGCCAGGGTTCACAGGTATTGTTCTTTTAAACTTTCATTCCTTATCACAAATTTTGCATTTAAAAAACAATAATAAAAAAAAGATTCTCACAGAATTTCAAATTTTTTTTAAGGAAACACCAACTATTGTAAGACACATGATAAAACTAAGATCTGGGCACAATTCTATTATAGTCAGTGGGAAATAGCCCACTTTATAGGGGCAAAAATGTGCCCTTCCTTCTCCAGAAACTATTTTTTCATACATGAGATCTCTCTCAACTGAGATTTCTCTGCTATTGTATTATTATAAGCATTATTGATCATCAAGTCCATTAAAAGCATTAGTCACCTTAAATAATTCATCTCTCCAGACTAGCTTCAGCCACAGATGCCATCAGCAATAACCGTCCAGGAGACTTGTATTAAAGAAAAGCCAGCATAGCTGCAGCTTAAACAGACAACATCCAAGAATAAGGAAGACAAAAATGATTGAGCAAACATGTCACATGATTACATTCCACTGGGAATTTCTGTGAATAGCATATAATAATCTCAGAGTTGTAGAAACCAGGTATGTGACGACAGGAATCGTGTGATCTTCAAATGGGGCATCCGTATGCAAATGTCAATAATATTTTTTTTTCCCAAAGTCCCATACTTTAACAAACAAAACCAAAACCATGTATAGACTTTGTCTTTCTCATTGTCAGCCTTTTAGTATGTGACTACTGACTGATTGACATCTTATTCTGCAGAGCACTCCACTGGCAGGTGAGCAGGCGAAGTGCAGCAGCCTGTTTAGGTGCTTTGGGGAGCGTTTCAGGTAAGTGACAGACCACGAGGCAGGCAGCAGCAGAGAAACTGGCTAACGCCAAATTTGTTTTAGCTGATAAATCATCAAGGTTTTGGAATTCTGCCTGGTACTCTGGACCCAATCCTTTTCACCAGTTGCATATTACAGAGCCACAAACAAGCCAAAATACCCTGTGAAAGAAAAACTCTCTTGGTGCACAAAGTACACAAGAACAGCATATGCAGATCTGCATGACCCTCTTTCAGAGCATGCAGCAACAGCAGGCAGCCCAGTCAGAGTACCTGCAATGAAGCTGATCAAGCCCAAGGTAGGCAGAATTCAGGCCATGAAGAGATCACATCTGATTTTTCACAAAAGGTCTGAAATGGCAAAATACTTTAAAATATCTCCCCTATTTTTTTTCCCCGTTAAGTGCTAAGAGAGAAGATACAGAAGAGCCGGTGGGCTGACACACTGTTGGACTGCGTACCAGTTTCTGCCTTACCGCTGCAGCACAGCCAACTTACTCTGCTCCTGAAGCTAGCAGTAATTCTGAAGCCAGCACTGAAATCTGCGGTGCTAGAGCTAGACTGCTTAAGTACTCAAACTAGCTATCTCAGCACCTGAACTGCCATGCAGGAAGTTTCTACGGCTGCACTGACATCCACCTGTTTTTGCAATCCTCTTGCAAAATAAAATCTATTAGTATGGCATGAATTTAATTGTTGGTTAATCAACAAACTTTGATTGGATTAAATCTCCCCCATCCATTTAACGATGACAATTTTAATGACTACACATTTAAAATCTGAAGTGTTTTGCATTTAAGTGCACTGTGGAACAGAAGAAACACCCAGGTTAGCTGGTTACACACCTGGAGGGCTCTAGGAAGGATCAAGAAGTTCCTATGTTCTGACCGGCCACGCTCACTTTAGAAGGATGCTAGTGGTCAGACACATTAGAGAACACTGTGAAAAGCATAAGGAACACATACCCTGGGACAGCGTATGCACGGCCCACCTCCCTGCATCTCTGTATTACAATGAGCTGGAGGAAATATTTAGTATGACTAGAGGGTAATGAAAGAAAAAATAGTGTCTTGTCAATTTCTACGCTGGTACTCTCCAGTGAGCTAACCAATAATTTCCTAGTATCGTTAATGAACACAATGAAAAATTATTAGAGATGTAGAAATGACTTGAGCCAACAGTGTTCCTGAATTACTGCCATCTCTAGAATTATAGATCAATGGAGTGAAGTAGAATGGGCTTTCGTTCAAAGGGAAAAAGCAGATTGATCATTCCAAAGTCCAGTGAAGAGTCCTGTTCTGCTGCACGCTGCACATGCCGAGTCACCTAGTTAAGAATTATGAGAAGATGTATCAGATGAAGAAAAAGGAGCAGGAAATGGAAGAGGACACACTAGTAAAATATAGATAGGCTAACCCATTGCCCAGTCACTGTCTGGTTTTACAGGAATCATAATAGAATTAAACTTTAAAGAGTATTTGAAGTAATCTGAAGCAGTAGATTTTATTTTTTTTAATTTAGCGGGCAAATGCACTCCAAGTCTAGACAGATGCATGACAGGAAATCTGAGAGTAGAATGGACAAGTGTGAAGGAAAGTGGGTCTATTTTAAGACATACATACCAGATGTTATGAACAAGTCACTCATTTTCAGACAGCAGATCCAAATTTAAAAAAAAAAAAATCACTCATGCAGAAAAGAACAGCATGTATGCATTTATCAAAATTAAATGTAATAAGTGAGTGGCTATGAATGCAAGTGGGCAGTTGTTGTGGACAGTTTCCAGGTGGCTGATTTTGGATGTGGCTTCAGAAGCAGCATTTGCAAATAATGATGCTCATTTGCATAACATACCCTCAAAGCGTACCTCAAAATTTGCAAGACTATCTCAGCCACAACATGGTTTGTAAGTATCTTAAACTGGTAAGTGGTGAGTGAGGAAGGAAGCGGGAGGAGTGGAGAGAGAATATACACCTAGGAGACTTACTGACAAGTATAAATATACCTCAGTTTACAGGTTAAATCTGCGAACGACACATTTAATACAATTCTGTCACCACCTTAGTAAACTGTTGTTCTGCAAGTAGGTTACTGTCATACAATGTCAGTCAGACTAGCTTTGAACATCCTGTGAATTTACCATTATGATTACTGCTTTATTAGCATGCCCTAAACACGTGCCACAGTTCCTTTCTGACAAAGTTCATTAAAACAGAAATGCACAGCTGTCATTTCTTAACATGGCACATATCTTTAAAATACTGTCGTTTATATACAGTGTGAAACTGATAACATTATAAAAATGCATCCAATGTTTGTGTAAGAAAAATAATTCCAAACACTTTGTTGTATGCTGGAAAGTACTGACAAATTTAGACAAATATATATTACCCAATTGTACAGTCAGAGATGGAATCTGCTCTTTACTCAGAGCGTATTGTCTTACTTGAAAAAAATACAAATGAAAAGGAATATTTTTGGTTTTGTTTTTAAATGTGCTGACCAAAAGCAGAAGGATACAATATCTTCTAAGAATGCAAAACCTAGCTTTCCTGTTTCAGAATCCTTTAGTGGCTTACTTAATATACTGCTTTGCTTACATCATATACATCTACATTTGCAAAACCTGTCTTCAAATTGGACTCTTCATCAAACCGCTGTATAACAATAGCAGATTAATGCATTAAGATTGTACAGTGCAACCTGATGGAAGATCAGCCATTACACCTGTGTTGCAACAAGGATCTAACCTACCTAGAGCACTCTGACTCTGTCCCAGTATTCTCTGAGATCAACAGAAACCTTCTTTTACTTCAGTATCTTTCTGACTTTTAAAAAAATCTTTTCTATTATTGATACTCAGAAAGTATCAGAGCAACAGCAGGCATCTCTATACAATTACACCTTTGGAACAAGGGGTCAGTGAGGTTTTGCCAGGTGGTACAGACAGCAAAAATGTCTCTCAACTGACTAACCTCCTGCCTCCAACCCCACTTTTCCCTCTTGCCTTTCCAAATTAGAAAAATATTTGAAATCGAGCCACTGAAAAGTGTTTCCAAAAGGCACCACAGCTGTGGACTCCCAGAGATAACAAATTAGCACTGTAACAGGAAACAAGGGAAGCAGGTGAAAAGGGCTGTTGAATGTTTTGATGTTGTAGCTCAGTTCATAAGTGCAAGGCTGAACCCTGCAAAAATTGAGTGGTATTGAAGTCTGCCTCAACCGTGCTGTAAGCACTGGTACACTGTTAGTATAAACAGGAGTCACAGCACACGCTGTGGTTTAGCTAAAACGTTCCATACATCTGTACTTAACTCTGAGCCAACTTCCTTTTCAGGTCACCATTAAATCATTTTAATTAGGAAATAGTTACATGGTACTTACAGTAATAAAAATGTGAACTTACTACCAGGCAGGTTTAGCTATGGTGTTTTAAATCTAAAGACTTAAACCTTCCTGTAATTGTGTACTTGATACAAAGTTGCCCGACAAACTACAAAATCCTGAGCTTGGAGAATCGTTTCAGCACCAAACCTGAAGACGTTCTTGGGTATTTATCTACTGGTTTCATGACCATCATATCCAGGCAGTGATCTGCTAATATGCTTGTTATCAAAACTGGGCTAGCACACGGCTACATCAACTGATGCTACTGCTATAAAGTCAAACAAGAGGCTCAGAGGAGTGGCTGTGTAGGAGAGGCTGTCCCCACACTTCCCCTACCCTCAGCCTCCTCTGACAGTTTACGCTGCCTGTTTTAAAAGGCAGCCAGGTACTCCACAACCTCTGGTCAACTTAGCAATGAAACCCTCAGAAAGATGAACTGATACTTTATAACCAAATTAACTTTTACATTAATGTCCATTACCCCAGTGAAAATAATTCACACATGGAAACAGCTAAACTCATTGTGCTTTGACAGTTAATTCCATTACACAGCTTGCTTTTAAGCTGGTCAGACTTCCTCTTTCTGCTGCTGCTCCTTTACGTTCTTCCTTATAAAAGACACACGGTAACAGCAAGAAATGCGTATTTCTGCTTTATATTTACATGGCATCTCCTATCCAAAGATGTTATTTCATTAATAAAATATCAGGCCACCACCAAAGAAAATGTTTCTCACCATAGCACTCACAAAACAAGCAAGCTACAGATATAATGCTACAGTGCCTTTAGAATTATAGAACACAGATGTATGTTTAAATATGAAAAATCTTTTGGGCAAGAAAGAAACAAGATGATGCCTGTAAAGTCCTCTGAGTTAAACCCCCTCGCTCTCTGTTGGTAAATGAGTCTCCATTTCCATGAACGAGCTGTGTAGGTCTCCCACAAACTTAATTGATTCCCAGGTCCTTATGAAAGGCAAAGGCCTTCTGTAAAACAGTGCAGCTCCAGAGTTCCACTTTGGTCTTTGTTTATATACACATGCATACAACCAGATACGTGCACCCGAACACATGTATCTATACTTTCTGCTCTCTCCTTCAGAGGTAGAGGCACTGATTGAGAAAACAAAGCAAGCAATCTGTCCAAAAGCCTTTCTTTCAAAGGGAGCTTTAATGAGCTTTGAAACACTTGCAGAGCAGCCTTATTTTTGAGCCTTGACTCTGTAGGGCAGGAAGAATAGCTCCTCGGGTAACCTGCTTCTTAGTGCCACGCAGAGTGGAATGCACTTGGCACAAAGGCAAGAGCCTGACTCCAGAAGTTGCAGGGATCAGTACATCTCACATGAGGCAGCCAAACTCCTCCCTGAATCATATTCTCCTTCACCCTGAGGAGTCTTTCCTACTGGCTCTTATTAAAATACAGCTTTTACTCTGCATCACTTTCACTAATGGCTTTGATCTAGACATGAATAACAACTGCACAACATCCATATTCACTAGGCTACTGTGAGAGTCTGTCTAAAACCAGCTAATAATTTACATGGAAATCGTATCTACCAGAGGGAGCCCGTATGGCCACTATAATAGAACAATATTGACACAGGCAAGAGAAGTTAATTAAAGCTTTTAAATGAGGGCTACACAGTTCAGACAAGATAAAACCCTTAGTTCCACAGGCATATGATTTTACAAAATTCAGATTATATAATTGCATACGTTTTAGGATCTGCCCTTCCACACTGTTGTTGAAATGGTTCTACTGTACATAACATGTCTGAGAACAATAAAAGACATAATAAGGACAAAAGATCAAAATGTTTTCTAACTTTCTCTCATCATGAGAGCGATGAAGCATGTTGCTGCATCACTGAAAGAAGAAAGAAAACCCAACTGATGCAGACCCCCCCTTGTGATACTCGAGGATTTGGAATGAAACCAGTAGGTCTCTTTGCACAGACTACTCAAGACCGTAAGGTAAATTTTGAACTGGTTCTGATCAATGTGAAGCAAAAATGAGTAACTCTCAACACAACTCTGAAAACGTAGGATGTGTTTGGTTTTCAGTAATCTCTGGAGGCAGCTGTCAGTAACTTCACTGACACCAACAGAAAAGCTCAAATAAAAACTAAGCAGTTAAAGGATCAGAAGAAAAAACTAGATAGCAGCATTACATTTATCATTTCTGTAAGCTGCACCAATTCCAATGCTTAGTGTCTTAGGCCCTTTGTCCTGCAAAGTTACATGCATTTACTTTTGTACACAGAAGCTGTCTCAGGAGTCCAAATCAAGATTATGTCCAAAAGTGTGAAAGGCAAACTGTAAATTCTGAGAACTATCTCATTCCACAGTCGGACAGTGCTTCACAAAACTGATTCAATTTTTAGTGAGATTTCAGAGAGGTTCCTAATTACAATTAAGAAAAAATTATTTGTTAACATCCTAAACTTACAGCCTTTTTCTGAATACAAATAAAAAAATTAAGAGACGGGTAGATTCTGAACATGCAACCCCCAGAAAAATAAGTGGTTCCACTACTCCCTGTCTTTAATCAAAACCAGGGCCATTTATACTTTTAAATTATTGCAAGAAAACATTCTATTCCAGGAGTACAAAAGAAAGCTGTTTCTAAAGAGGTAGGTAGTTTGAGGTGAATTTCTAGTTTATATGTTCAAACTATGTCCAATTTTCTGTAAGAAGCAAAACAAGAAGACTAAACTGGGGTTTTCTTTGAACTCAATTTCTCTTCCTTCCACCTGTCTACTATCACAGAATGTCACACTCTCAAGTATATAGCTTCACTTGTTCACATTACTTGATTGGTTTTGATGCAAGTGTTCATGTAAGTAAAATTACTCACATCCCTAAATATTTGAAGATTACATGTTAAGTTTGCTGCTCCCAAATCTGTCCATTTCATTTGCTTGGACTGTAAGTAACATTTTTTGAACACTTCAAGTTACTTTCCCTCTTTATCAAAAAAACCCTCCAACAAAAAACCATACACAGCCCTAGAGAAAATCAAGAACAACAACAACAAAACAACTAGGGTGAATACACAGTTCTTTTACAGAAAGAGCCTGCAATAACAGTGTTTGCTCAGCACATATCTGACAAAGCAGTTAGAAACCTTCTCGCTTAACAAGTTCCGGAAAAGAGCTCAAGGTTCAGATGAGATACCACACAGAGTAAGACGCGTGTAGTTGCCAACAGTATCCGATAACACCTGTGTGTTCGATTCATTAAAGATTTAACCAGAGAAGTCACGTGCACACTGAAAAATGGCTGACGACTGCCATGCTTAATGCACGTCTCAAAAACTTTGAAAAAAGGAAGCAAAATGGAGTTACCTCTGGATGAGGAGGATGGCACTTTCACCAACATTTCTTTGGCAGATGATTCAGGTAAGAAACTACAGTAATCTACTGATACAATACTAATTCCATGGGCTGAATAATAGTACCGGGTGAGCACACAAATCTGTAGAACCTAATTACCAGGTATAATGTATTTTTAGCGAATGCCCTTGGGTAAACTTTTCTAGTGGTGTAGTTGAATAAGCCTTGTGATTAGTTACAAATCCAGGTTTTGGGGTATGGAGGCTACCACAGTTTTCACATAATAGCATATGGTAATATACATTTGTCACATGAGCACACATAGCCTTTTACTGTTTAGAAAGAAAAAGTTACAGAAATGTTAACTCAGTAGTTACTACGATCAACAAAAATACAGATAACACTGGCCTTTCCTCCTGAATATGGAACAATTATCTCTTTGACATATTCTAGTGAGAGCTCACAAGAAGTGATGCAAATTAGTTGCTAATGGAAATAAACTGATCCATTTAAATCCCCACTATTAAGCATTTAATTGTTTTAAAAGAAACGACAAAAGCAAAAACTGCCTCCCCTCCCCCCTTGCTCTTCTAGCTTATGGAATAAAAATCATTTGGAATGAGAAGTAGGATAGTTCTACATACTGGAAAAATGAAGTGAGTTAACACGAATTGATACTAAATTATTTAGAAAGGTATGGCCAGAGTACCAGCTGGATCGTGGCAGCATGGCTGCCATAGAGCTGTGCTAATTTAAAGTAGCTAGGAATCTGGATTGCTTATTAATGAGTAATACAAGTCCTATTCTCCCCCCCTCCCCTTTTTTTTTTTAGCATCAAGAATGTTACTGTACATGCTGTCTTTACCTCCTATATAAAAAAAAAACAAATGGGGTTATTCTTATTTTTAGAACACAGTTTTCTAGCAACTTCATAGCAGTGTGATGGTGCTGAACTGGAAGTTTGAATGCATTTTGTTTATAGAGCGTACAGCCCAATGACATCTAGATGTGGTTGACCCGAACTACTCACAATAAGATAAACTGGCAGACCTTGGTCCAAGTTGTGCAGTAACAGAGGGTTCTCCTGACCGTGAATCTCACTCTTTCCCTGTAGCAAGGTGCAGAACAGTACAGAAAAGGTATCCTATGACCCTGTTTCATGACTTGCTGCACAGCTGATAACACGGCAAGAACAGATGAGGGGCAGCACACAGTGGAAAGATTGGCTAGTCTTTGCAAGGCATCCAGAAGTATCTGATTTAGAGATGACTCCACAATACTGGATGGGTGGTTTTGCCATATTGCTCGCTTAGTCTTTTGGAAGACGTCAAGTTGCTTTCTTTAGAAGGCAAACACCCACTAGCCTCCTCTAATAATCTAACCTCAGCACCCTTGCAGCTTGGAAAATGTTAATACATGTGAGAAAACAGAGGCATAAAGTTAAAACCTCTCACATTCAAGCACCAACTGACACAAGATACCAAAGTATACTCACTAGTGCCAAGCCCTGACAGATGTCACTGATATAAAAGTAACTGCTCAGCAACAGTGCAAATAAGACTCTACTGCACCTTAGAAACTGAGCTCTTCACATTTACTAGACTCTTGACTGCAGTAACACACCCAAGGTCAGAGAAAGCTCATGTTCGCAACACAAAGAGGACCATAAACAAGGCTTCTTTATACAAGGTGTGCAACCAAGATCAGAGCTTTTGCCCTAGTGGTGAAGAGGTGGGGATAGTCATTCAGAAGTAGAGAGAAATTCAGAGTAACTGAAAATAAGTGATATTTTCAGGCAAGCTTTTAGCTTGAAGGCATAGAGGGAGAATACAGTAAGATTCATGGTGAACATGATAACCCTGGTCCATTTCTTCTGCCAGATGGTAACAGCTGGAGGCTAAAGAGAAAGGTATAAGAAAATTCCTAAGCTATAATAGGAAGAGACTATCATATACTTCATAGGAAATAGTCTTCCTTATCTCTCCCAGTTGAAGTTAAGACTAATTACAGTAACTTGAGCACAGAAGCTAACAAACAGAATGGGCCTTACAGCTGTAACTGTAAGGCTGGAGAAGAACATTAATTCCAGAAGAGCAGGGAGGATAACAGAAAAGTTTTAGACATTGAGAGAGAAAAAGATTCCTTAGGATGGACAACAGCAAGTTCAAGCAAGGAATAAGGAAACTAGACAAAGCATAACTGGACTTTGCCTGAGGATGACCTGATGTTTTAGAAGCAAGTGTCCCATAATTAAATTTTAAGTAGGATCACAAAAATGCACTGGTTTTAATGAACTCTAGTACGTTTGTAATTGCATAAGGCTTTCCCCCGGCTTCTTAGAACGTACTGGAAAAGATACTAAACAGACAAGTAGAACAACATGCCATATGTATGTACAATCTAAAGCATAATCAGAATACAGTCTTCATATCAAAGTTTCTTTAGTACAGTGCAAAGCCATTGTGGTAAAGCAACAGGGGTTACTGAGCCTGATTAACCGAATGCCATGCATGAATATTTAATAGCTATTGCTCTTTCAAAACAGCAGCATTTCTCTATTTGTTAAGTACACAGGTATTAAAAATAAATTACTTCCATGTAAATCAAGATGAACACAAAATGGTAGCAAGATAGAAACTTCTTGATAAGTATTTTAATAAAAATATCAAAAGTGTGTGAAATCAAGAAAAGCATTCATTAACTGCATTTGTGAAAATATTTTCACCTTTAATGAAAGAAATACCTTTTCATTTAGAAACTCATAGCACTTGATAAAGTTCCCTCAAAAACATTACCTACTCAAACAAAAATACAGAGGAAATTAAACAAAACAGTGAGATGATGCCCAACAGCTGCAAAAATTTCTGTATTGTTCTTTTCATCAATGCTCTGTAAGTAAATCAAGGCTCTCTTTCTTCATTGTAAAGAACATAGAAATTCTCTTACTCTTCTTTCAAATATGCTTTCCAGAAAGCCAACGTTAAGGACTACATTTCTTATGTAAACCCCTCCTTTTAAAACACAGACACAAACCTCTAAATGTTTAAGCCTAACTTACAGACGGGCAAAACAGTTTTTCATCTCATTAAATTAGCAGTAGAGCTTTACGGAATCTCGCTAAGAAATCCTTCCATAAAATTTGGTGGCAAACCTACAGCTGATGATTACAAGGATGATCAGACTGTTAACAGGCCAACACTATGTCATAGATGTTTGTATTCACAGCCTAAAGCTGCAAAGAGTTCAGTTGCTCAGTCCATTTAAAGATGCGATTTCGTGGAGTCAGAGTAGAAATGAGAACGTTTGCACTACTGCACAATCTTGCAAAAGATAGGATGCCGTTATGTTAGAAGGCAGGCCTCTTTAGGGTTAAAGAGAAAATATGACTTTCTAAGACTTTCTTTTTGTAAACTTTCTAAAGCGACTGGATTTTTTTCCCCAACTGGATGCTCACAGGTTATGTCATCTGATGACTTAAGGCACCAAAACACGCACAATAAGTAAGGAGTCAAACAATAGTTAGACCACTATAAGCCAGAATAACTGCTCATTTCGTAAAGTTTGATTTGGTTGGAAAAAGCGCAAACTAAGAACTACTCAAATTCTGCATTTGACAGAGGTCTGTTATTGCAAATTTGCACAAGGATGTGCACAAGGCTACAAAAGCCTTTTGAGGTTGCTCAAAAAGAGTAACAAGAATTGCAAAGAATTCTGGTGTAATGCAACATTACTTGAAAAAAATCTTCTCAGAGTCTGTCTGTCATTTCCACAGAGAAACAAAATGATGAAGATTTGATGTAAAGGGTCTTGTGAGTTAGTATTGCAAGGAAAAAGAATTAAGCCATTTGTATTCCTTTTTGTCTTTTTCTTTGTGGCAATAATTAGTTAAAGGGGAAAACAGTACAGTTCAAACAGAAAACTCATCTCAGAAATATGTACAATACCTTCTTCTGTTAGTGCAAAGGAGAATACATTTCTATTCTAGTGGTGAACAGTGAAGCCTCTGTCATCAGTCAGCTTACGCAGGCGCCTCTAGCGCCTGTAACGTTGCCAAAAAGGAAGTGAAAGGCTTGTTGGTTTGCACTGTGTACCATGGAAAAAACAGGATGTACACCAGAGTCTGAGAAATAAAACATCTGAAAACGCTTGTCATTAGCAGCAATGACTTACAATCTAAGTCCAGAGCAATAAAATTATCTCCTATAGTTTTGTAACTGTACACATATACGCATTTAGGTAAACTATTAATGATGCTTTATACCCTATGGAGATTGTTGCTATTTTAAGCAAAAATGCTCTTTCAGTGAAACTGAATAAATTAATTCCTTTTGCCAGCAACATCAGCTAGTTTTAGGAAAGCTTATTTGGAACTTAGGATACAAGTAAGCATAGATAATCACATTTGTAAAGTGAAACTTGTTGTTCCTATAAATTTAATATACATGAAAATATTATGAATGCCTCCCCTGCTTTAACCAAATGCCTTAGAAAATATAAAATAAATTAGTAAGAAAGGAAAGGATAAGCAGCTGTTCTTAGTTACATCCTACTCAGTTTTGACTGAGCTCTGACATAGTGCTAAAAATTACAAGTTCTTTTTATAACTCTTCAGTCAGAAAATCCACTTACCTGAAGTGAGTGATCTAGTGTGTAGTGTAAAAACAGTTTAATAAACCAAACAGTGGAACATTACTTAGGGCAGTGTCCAAGTATTTCTAGTAATAAAGAGAATCCTCTGATTTCTTCTTTTAAACTGCAGAGTTGTTATGCTGCTCCACAGCATAAAACAATTATCTTCCAGCATTTGTGAATGTTATTTAATTTCCTTGATAAGGTATATGTTTTCTAAAGTAGGGAGCAATAAGTTTGTAAACAAAACTAAAAAAAAAGCTTTGTGAACAGAGACTGTGCCCAGTCTCTCAGCCTTGTGCTGCATATTCCAAAGACTCAAAGTAAACAGCCATATAGTGAACTTGACCAATTTGCTCACACTTACATGTAAGTTGTATTTACCCCATTAATTTTGCCCCTCCCAGTGAGTGGGGAAACCACAGAGAAGCAAACGCTGCCAGATGCCTGCGGAAGGAATGTTTCAGGTTCTCCAAAGAACAGTTCTCAGACAAGACTTGCCCTGCTAAAAACTTAAAGAACAATGAAACGACACATTTTAACACAAGAGTTAACAAAATACTATAGGCTGATAAAAGCAAGACTGCTATACAAGGGTTTGAATTGGCCTCCTCCAGTCAAAGGGGACACTAAGCACACTATTAAAATACAAGGTACTATTTGGTTCCTCTACACACATGCATAGGTATTCCTTCCCTGCGACACAGTCTGCAATTATAAAAGGAATCTTACAGTTCAGCATATACTCTAAATCCCTAAAGCTTCAAATTTAAAGTGCACAACAAATTTCGTTGATGATATATTACCCAATGCAAGACAGGTGAGGTTAGGAATTTGAAAAACAAATAGGAAAGTCAGGTGATATTCTAAGCTTCTGTTGGTTTGGTTGTTTTCTCAAGAAAAATACTTTGGGCTGTGGGCTTTTTTCTGTGGTGTGTTGGGTTTGGGTTTTTTGTTTGTTTGTTGAAATCTGGTATTGCATCAGGTATTTAGAATCCTGCGGTTGACCTCTTTGCACTGGAAAATAGAGGGAGGATTAGGAAGGCAAACCTTTTTAAGGAAAAGCAAGATGAGCTAGGTGTTCTCTCTGTGGAATTTGCACCCAGCAGCACCAATCCAGCAGTCTTGGTTCCTGGACTGTGCAGACCAGGGCCGTGCACAGCAGGGTTGCTCCCTGCTGGCTCAGCGCTTACATGTACTTCCCTTGGAAATCAGGGGATGAAGGACAGGGAAAGAAGAAAAGTAACATGCATGGATCTTGCCGTGACAAGGAATTGGGACGTAGCCAGGTCGCACAGAAACAGTTTCTAAACCGGGGCCCAGGAGCACGGGCCAGCTGCACAATCTCAGATACTAGGGTAAAGGGATTCATGTTAAGCACTTAGAGTAGGAAGATGCATTGTGTGAGATGCAGTATGTCTGAGTGTACTGCGGTACAAACCTAACGAAGCATCTGTGCAGCTCTTTAACACTAACCTAGTAACACACAGCACTACGTAGACTAAAGGCGCCATCTGTTCTCTGCTGACAGCCCCTCTGCCATGCTAACAGCGGAGACTCAGATACAGACATTTTTCTCTAAAGGAAAACCAAAAAACCTCTCACACAGCTTAATTTCTGAAAAGGAGTTTCAGCCTGGTGCTCAATCTTAAACATCAGAAACAAAAGAAAATACTACAGTTAGAAACCACAACCATGCAAAGTAGAATACTCAACAGTATATGTACCAAAAATGGAAACAGTAGGTAAACCAGAAACTCTTGAAATTACTAGTCTGGTTTGGCTAGGACAGCACAGGAGCCAAAATACCTGGTTTCCATTTTGTCCCATCATTTAATGTCAAGGTTCTTCCCACTTTGCTCATTTAGACAATAAACTGCAAATATAATGCAGCAAGCAAAGTGAAATTTCTGCAGCAGAGAGGTGCATTTCCCCCAAATTAGNCCCCCCCTTACAGTATAAAACACAGCAAGTTCTTCACCAGGTATGCAAGTTCTCCATCCATCTCTATCCACCTTCAGACTCTGGACATATTTTTTCCTTGTTAATCAAAGCACTGGAGACTGTCTTGCTCAAAAGAATTATGACAACCTGTTGATTGCCAGGCTTGCCACACAGCAAATGCAGCAATCAAGATCATAACAGGGTGAGAAGCACCTGTCATTTTAAAAATAGCAATCAAGGAGAGTTACTAACGAGCTCCCAAAGCCTAGCAACCACCTGAGAGGACTGCTTGCAGGGATTAAAGAGGATTACCAGGTTAAAAACGCCTTTTGTAGAGAAGGTGAAGCTAATGGAACCGAAATCAACAGACTCATTTTCCAGTACAAACAGACTGCAGGACTCTAATTAAAATGTTTTCATAACTTGAACAGCATTCAGTCTAATCTGACTTTATCTGATTGGGAGCTTAAAAAAGTTATTAACACAATGTTAATAATATTGTGGAGGCACCCAGAAGATGTAGATATTAGAAATACATACTTTCTGAAGTGTATTAAAAAATACAGTAGAGGGCACACTTCCCAAATGCCTTTATCTTCCTGAGCATCTCAGCAGCACCAAATTATTTATTTATATCTGAATATATTCCTGCAACATAAAGATATGATATAATTCACTACAACGTATGGTTCAAGCAACATAGTACCTATAAAGATGCTAAAGGTTATGCAGTGCAGGCATTTCAGTGAAGCCACTAAAACTAGCTCAGGTCCTGCACATTGTCTTTACTGTGGCTCACAGAGCGTCCTATGAGGACCAAAGGAAGCAAGCCTCCTGTGCAGCATGTTCCACAAGGAGGAGGACTTTTTACTAGGGCATGTAGCGATAGGACGAGGGGGAATGGCATCAAACTGGAAGAGGGCAAGTTTAGATTGAACATTAGGAAGAAATTTTTCACTTTGAGGGTGGTAAGGCACTGGAACAGGTTGCCCCGAGAGGTTGTTGAGGCCCCATCCCTGGAGGTGTTCAAGGCCAGGCTGGACGTGGCCTTGGGCAACCTGGTCTAGTGGGAAGTGTCCCTGTCTATGGCAGAGGGGTTGGAACTCAATGATCTTCAAGGTCCTTTCCAACTCCAAACCATTCTATGATTCTATTCCCTCCAGGGAAAGAACAAAGAGTAGTGTTGTTCTGGAGCTACTGAGCTACTAGATGGCAGCAACTCTGCAAAGTTACTTAGGTTTGTGTGATGTGAGCTGCAATGCTGTAAGAGCAAGGAGCTAAATCACAGGTTTCTTAGCCTGGACACTGCTAGTGCAGAAGGATTATCCATCTGCCAGGGATGGAAGCAGTGTGGTCAGCTTTGCAGGGCGCTGAACTGGAGCAGATGAAGCCTGCTGGGCTGTGGTGGCAAGCCCCTTCTCCCAGAGCTCCACACACCTGAGGGTTACCTGCAGCCACAGGCACCCTCAGTCTCCTCTGAGGTTAGAATCACCTAGGTTGGAAGGGGCCTTTAGGATCGAGTCCAACCATCAACCTAACACTGCCAAAAGCCACCACTAAACCATGTCCCTCAGCACCACATCTACGCATCTTTTAAACACCTCCAGGGATGGCGACTCCACCGCTTCCCTGGGCAGCCTGTTCCAAAGCCTGACAACCCTTTCTGTAAAGAAAGAGGTTCCTCAGGCTTCCCCCACCTACCTAAATATGAAGGAGGCACACGCTGGAGAACACCTCCCTCTTCTTCACTTCTCTCCTGACCAGGACACAGCGCGGCCACCCACGGGCTGAGGAACACGGCCCCAGCCCGGGAGCGCAAAATTAATTTATCGGGAAAACGTTGATATTCATTTAACCGCGTACTTACTAGTTACTTCCGTTATTCTTATTTGCAACTCAGTGGGATTTAACGGCAAAGGACCGCGTACGGGTAAAAAACACCCGTGAGGCGGGCGGAGGGGGGGGATGCGTGACGGCCTCTCCCGCCCGCCCTCAGCGCCCCCTCAGCCGCGCGCCGGGGCCACGCCCCCCTCCCGGCCCGCCCATTGGCTAGCGCAGCCCGGTGCGCGCGCGCAGGGCGGCG
>VUYV01000295.1:8596-30084 GCA_008711295.1 Anarhynchus alexandrinus | reverse complement strand
GAGGTGGAGGGGCGGACGGACGTGCGGTGAGGTGCGAGGGAGCCGAAGCATACGGGCCCGGCCCTGGGTCCTGCAGGCCCGGTGGCCCTGACAGCAGCGAAGGGGAGGGAGTGGGCAATGAGGGGGGGGGGGGGCCTTTAATAGCCAATTCCAGAAAGATCGGCGCCGAGAAGGCGGCAATCGCATCATTATTTTATTAATGCATTATTTTATGCGTTAGGGAGTAGTCTACATCAGTTGTCTTTGTAAACTGAAGCATAGTTACTTGAAGAATCATGTTTACGTGCCAACAACAATTGATGAACGTTAAAAAAATGTTGTTGTGGCTCAAGCTTTTCAACACCTGTTAGAAAAGTGCATCTAAAAATCCAAATATAAAGGCAGTCACGTTAACAGTTACTTCAGTGTTCTCTCTCTCTTTTTTTTTTGTTCCTCCTCCTTAAGCAGAGCGTCTCTCAGGAATACTCTCTTCAAAAGCGGAAAGAGCCCATTCTGCAATGATGAATGCTGACATGGACGGTATAAGTTTTTAACATTCTTGGTTTTTATTGTTATTTTTTCTACTTTATATAACTTCCAGCTGTTACAGAGGTTGCATTAAAACTCGTATGATTTATTGCAGCTGTTGAGGCTGAGAATCAGGTGGAATTAGAAGAGAAAACACGGCTTATTAATCAAGTTTTGGAACTGCAGCACACACTTGAAGGTTAGCAGTTTGACACATCAGATTTTTTTTACAAGCAGTGTCATACGCAAAAAGAAGAGAACCTTACTGTTCTGCCCTACCTTAGTCAAAGTGTCCAGAAGTATATTACGTATGCAGTTGAAGGTACATAAGGAAGGTCTCAGAACTACTATTTTTTTCCTCTTTATGCAACATAACATCTGCTCGACCCTCATGATACAGGTCAAGCAGAAGGGGTGATATGGTTAACTTTCCCAGGCTCATTAGTTGACACATATTTTTGAGTGTGCTCATCACTGAACTTTTGTTTCCAAATAGTTTAGTTTGCAATAGCCCAAGTCAAAAAAAAAAAAGAAATCAATAAAAGAATAAAGATACAGACTAACAGTAAGGTTGTGTAACAAGTGTGTCAAAATACTGTACTACAAAATAATACAGGAAAAATGGGCTTTTGATAAAACTTGTGAGTAGCACAGTGTTTTGTAAGATAATACCTTATGGCAATGTTTCCCCGCGTTAAAAGTGTGAATAGTTTGTTGTAGGCACATAGAACATATTCATTATTGTATGCAATAGTGTAATATTTTTCTTATACTATCACCTTCGCAGATCTCTCAGCACGAGTAGATGCTGTTAAGGAAGAAAACTTGAAACTGAAATCAGAAAACCAAGTTCTTGGACAGTATATAGAAAATCTGATGTCAGCCTCTAGTGTTTTCCAAACAACTGACACAAAAAGCAAAAGGAAGTAAGGGTTGACTCACAGATGATGTCATTGTATTGCTGCTGTCTTTTTTTGTTTTAATTGGCATAGGCTACATGAGCTAAAATACCTTAGTTTGTGGCTGTACTGGATACCTGAAGAGCATAAACTTTGGTGATAAACAGAATTAAGAACATTGTCATGAACAGGAGACATAAGTTTGTGTATTGTTAAGATTAAACAATGTGCAAATGTAGTGTAGAGACTTACTAAACTTTCATACTTGGTTTAAAAATGAGCATATCTTGTTAAAAATTGGATTCAGTTTGTCAGGTTAAACAAAGGTCTGTTGGTGCTCTTTGAGGTCTTAGGGTAGCATTCTTGACTAGCAAAATACTACAGTTACAATATTGTGTTGAAACCTCATTTGATAAAAATATTCAAAGTCTAATTGCATCACCTTTTTCACCTCAAATATATTTAGATTACTGTATAGCTCTGTCCATAGCTCTGCAAAGCAACTTTAAACAAAAACTTATAAACCAGTTAAGAATTTCTATGAAGTAGTAACAGAATGACATTATTTGCAGGGCTTGTGTACAGAAAAACACTTAAGATTTACTGGGAAGGGGGAGGGTAAAGGAAGAGGAACAAGGATAAGCAACTTAATCAGGGAAATACCAAATTGATGCAGTATCAGAGTGTTTGTAGTTTGTAAGATGTATACTTCAGACCATTTTCACTTTCCAGTTTCCTCAGAGCATGATCAGGCACAGCATCATGATTTATGATCTTCCTGAAGTTTTTCAGTTGTGTGATGATGAGTTTTTATTTATAAAAACCTGAGTAATAAGCTTTACAGAAACAGGTGGTCAAGAATGTTCCTCATGCTCGTTGTGAGCAATCTGCAGTGAGGAACCAAGAACAAGTCTTTCCTCACCACCTTTTATTTTCCTCCTGAAGTGCCAAACTTGTCTTTGCTTCAGGCCTTAGAGCAACTGTTTCCCTGCCCCAGAGCCTGAGCTTGTGAAGTACCTCTTGAGGCACTGCACAGAAACATCTAAGGCAGAAGACTGCAGTGGAACAAAGATGGCTTTTGCCTCTCAAGTCTGTGCTGCTCTGAGCAATGCCTAGTGTCAAGGTGCCCTGTTTTTTACTGGCTTGGCTGTTTGTAAAGGAGCTCAGCCCAGTTTATGGGTCCAAGCAGTCCCCATACAGGCAGCATGTCTAGCGTAATCAGTATTAAGGGAGAGCAGAAGCTAAAATGCAAACTAAGTTTTAGCAGTACTCAGTTGCACGTTTCATCTTGCCATACAGCAACGTTGTAGACTTATTTATGGATGTTACCTAGAACTGAGTTCTGTCTCTTCAGTAATGAAGCCATTGTACTTTACCTTTTAACAAAAGGAAACCGCTAGTACAAGAATCTCTTTCAACCTTGCTGTGATGAATTCTACAAAGCTGCCAGAACTGAACAAGTAGATGTAATAGTAGAATAAATCCCTCTCAAACTTCAAGTTTCCTGGCAGCTAAGCACTGTTGTGTCTCAAGTGTAAGCTGGCATTGTGAGGTTCACCCCTCCTAAAGGCAAGGTCTCCCATTTTTCCCCATTTAAGATGGCTGTACATTGCTCACTGGAGCATCAGCAAAGTCAATGATTGCAAACAAAGCACTGATAGTTTGGTCTCAAGGTCTATTTACAAGTCTAAGTCAAGAAACCTGATGATGTAAAAAGTTTTACCCAACAAGGCAGAAATGGCTGATGCCATTTGTGTCACAGGGTGCTGTAAACATCCAAATTTATTTTCTATGAACTACTCTCTCACTTTACTGCCTACCTGGAACTCTAAACTCATCCAAGAATTGCTTGCAGGTAGAGTAGATCACATGGTTAGTCCAGGGTTTGAGCATTAAAAAAAAAAAAAAAGAACAATCACACTAAGCACTTGACTTATAAAAATTGCATTGCATTACAGCCATCCCAGCTTTAAAGCCACATCACTGCACATCTCCATCTGCACTGTAGGAGATCAAGTGGTAACAGAGCATGCGCTTGTTAGACTTCAGCAATTCCCCGAGATCAAGTATTCTTAAAATCATGGTTTTGTATTGTAAGATTGGATAGTGGTATTTTATCCATTGGTGTGTATATAGTAGTCATTTCATCGATATACCATTTTACATCCCACTACTGTGGCCTTCATTTAACTTATGAACATTTTAAAGATGATGTATTTCTGACTTTACACTAAATAAAAACTTTTGATTTGTCTCAATTAGTTTGGTTTAACATTTGTAAACCCTAAAACTTCTCATGACTATCTGTAGTCAAAAGGTGGAAAAGTAGTAGGGTTTGCCATCATCTTGTTTCTACGTAGCTGAAGTGTCTGAAAGACTAGATGTAATTAGCAAGTATTAAGATTAAACTTGGGTTAATTGATTTTCAGCAAGCTTCCAGTTCCTGACTCACTTGGTATTTTCACCCATGAATCTTACAATTCTGTATACTTTTCTCTTCTGGCTAAAGGAAGAAGGAAAAGAGCGGTAGACTGCATCGAGTATTGTCAAAGCTGAAACTTGCACCTCTTTACAAGGGAGAATGTTCCCTGAATAATGAAAATTCTCAGTCCGGGATTTGGCATCCTCAGTAAGGCCACTTTTACTAAGCTACAATGTAGCTGGTGGGAGTGCAGGCTGCAGAGGTCTGATGCTCATGGAGTTCCAAAGATGACTGACAGTCTTAATAGCAAGGCATCCTGGAACTGGACTACCATTAGTTTGTTAATTTCAAAGCACTTTCAAGCAGCCATGATAGCAAGATCAAGTATTTTTCCTGACATACCTGTTCAGATATAAATGGACTACGCACAGGAACTGCAGGTTACAATTGTCAATGGAAGGGGGTTCCCCTTTCACCTGGCTTTCTAGATCCAGAGTCTCAAATCCCCAAAAGCTCTGATATTTCTCCCCTAATTACTAGCATAAGACTAGATCCAGGTAAGCTGATGTGCAGAAATATGTCTTCTATCTCCAGGTTCCAGGTAATTGGAGTCAATAAGTCAGTATTAAAGTGCGATGGGCCTTGCAGAGTCAGTATTACTGCAAACAGCAGCACCCTTGAGTCATGGCCTCACATTACCATTTTATCCATAATAAATGGCTCCTTATTTACTGAGGTACAAGCAAAGATGTTGATGGGGCATTAAGACTTAATGGGAACCTTAAGTTCAAAACCCCTGGGGGGTGACCAATTCCTGGAATAACTGTATCACAACAAACAAACAACAAACCACCCAAACAAACAATAAGCAACCCCAAACACACACCCAAATGCTGTAACAACTCCAAAGGACTGTTACCAGGCTCAGACAAGATTCCTTGAAAAGGAGTGCCAGAATGCTCCCTGACAGCTCACAGTAGCAGTTACTAGCAGGAATACTGCATTGGTAACAAGTTCTATCTATTGCTCAAAAGTCACAGGCAAGAGGAGGAATCTGGAGTCTTCGCTTCTCACCTTTTGCGTGTACACCCTAAATAAAGAAGAGGGAACTTGCATTTAACTTTAAAAAAACCCACACCAATCCCAAACCAAAACCCGCACAACCAACCAAAAAAGAGGCCTTTCCGTGTAGTTCACAGAAAATAAGAGTCCAATATAATTAACTTCTGAACACTTTAGCAGAAGCACATGAAGACACTGCATTCTTCATTAGGGTTAATTAAGCATTCATTTGTTAGAGACTTCCATGGGATCTTCGGTGACTTGATTTGCTGTGGAAATATTTAAGTGAACTAACTTCTTGCCAGGCATAAGGAAATCTGTTAGGCACTTCATGAATTAATGTCTTTCTACTTGTTTTAGGTTATGAATTAATGTATTTCTACTTGGTTTTAATGTATGCCTGCTTTTGCTAGCCTTTTACATCCTACTAGTATTATAGGCAGCTGCCAAGCAGCAAGAAGTTTCTGGTGACTGCAGTTTTATTGTTTGTTTTAATATACAGCTGAACTTTAACAAAACAAAGTTTCTTTTACAATATGCAGTTTATTTAAACTATATTATGAGAATGCCCATTTACTCACATCTGTAAAAAACTTAATCCATCAAAAAATTCTTATCTATATTAATAAATTTCATGTTAAGCAAGAATTATTAAATATTTTTAGGAGGCAATGTACACTTAGCAAGTATTCTATAAACAGAGGTTATACCACTCTGGCTTGGAACATGAAAACTATAAAAGTTTGAAAAAGTCATCTGTATATCGCTTCTACAGATTTGATATCTGCATTCAAAAGTAAGACAAGTCACACCAATTACCACTTGTTCTATGAGTATTCTATTTTAAAATACCTCTTAAAAATAAATTACTGTAACCAATGTCTAAAGTGAACAGGTGACCACCGATGTAACAAGATCAACGAAAATAAATAATTTACAATAAAAATTGTTGCTAGCACGAAAATCATCTTACAAAAACAATTATTGCATTTAGCTCTGCACAGAAAAAAATACCTTTTCTCATAGCAATGTGAACTGCTATAGATGCTACATCTATACTATCATCCTCTTTTAGCTGAAAAGTGTAAACTTTTGCAGCTAGAGCTGCAAAATTATTATAATTTATTCATGTTTTTAAAAAATATGTAGAGTAAGTTTATCTCCAACTAATACTACTTTCTAAGAATCTTCAAATCTTAAGAATCCTCACCTTAAAAATCAGTTGGTCAACTTGTAATTTCACTTTTGTTCCGAATTCAAAACATCAGCTAACTCCTCACAGATAGTATTTCTCCTTAAAAAAGGGAATCAAGGAAGTCTGGGAAGGTTAAAAGAGGTTAGAGAATTAAAATAGGAGGTTAAGGAGCAACGAGTTCCCCTTTTTCCTTTGAATCTCAGGAACTTGCATGCTGTCAGGCCCACTGAAGTGGCATACCAAAAGTTACTGTTATCTAGACCTACAACTACAAGCTCAAAGTAACTCAGTCCTTTCGTACTCTTCTTTTGCGCACTGATTTCACTGCACTGTCTCCAGAACCTGTGCTTTCATCAGCTTCTTTCATCTGAAAAAAATAAAAGTAAAAAATAATTCAGCATTAAAATTTTAAAACTATTTTAATTTAATTATTGAAGCTGGCATGTTACTTTACTCCTTCTCCTGACCCCCCAATCATATTATCACTAAATGCAACAGTAAAGTCATAGGACTTTTCCACAATACTAATGTAACGATAAATAAAGTGGGTAGACAACTTCTCCTTTCTATATTCAGAAGAAAGAGAATAGTACATCTAAACTGATGTCAGAAATTTGGTTTTGCCCATATACTCACTGGCTTAATAGTGGTGACTTTTTAATGAATTTAGCAACTTCCTTAAAGTGCATCTCATGCTAATTTTATTTTCCACTTCTTGAGCAAGAAGCATGTAAAACATTCTAACTGCGCCTTTGGAGAGCTACAAATAGAACAGACTGCTCTTAAATCAGATGTGGTGTTCTGCGTTTAAAAGCGATTAGCTTATGGGCGCATGCAGAGCCCTTCCAACATGAACTCCATTCTCAGACAATGCATTGCTTCCTCACTTTCAGCATCACCTAATGGCAAGAACCTCATTCAGAAGGAACAGCTCACAGAATGCGGCACAACCTGAATGAGAACATGGCGTGCATGCCATCTCCCAAGTAGGTCACTAGCTAACTCACAACAGAAACTTGTACACCCTGAAAATACCCAGAGAAGAACAAGCCATAACCTCACTGTGATACTGTGTAATGGCATACACACATTCAGATCTTGTTATTACTTTCACAGAGTCATATGCATCTTAATACGGTTCATCAGACACTGCATTCCTAGGTAAGTGTACAAGGAAAAAAAAAATTCTTACAGGAACAAGAGGAAGTACTGAATAAGGGGTAATTAATGAAGAATTTCAGAGCTGAAACAATGCAGCCTCATGCAAGGTACGGTTTCCTAGAGGAGTTTTATATGACAATGAGTTAACATTACATTAAACAACTCCCCTAATCTGAGAAGGGACTCATTTAGGGAGTGACAAGCACAAGACGACCAACAGGAATACTGTGGGTGGATCTAAAGCGTTTCAGACATACCAGAGTTTCTAAATGAAAGGATAATGAGGAGTTGATGAGCAAGAAAAGCACACACAAATCCCATTCTACAATGTTATTTTCTGAAAAACATTTTATAGATTATCTGGTGACTGGATTAATCTGCACAAGAAAAATGAAACTGCAGGTGCTGAATTCAAAACCAGTATGGTCATTTTGCTTTAAACCTTATTTTGGAATAAAAAAAGATAACTGAAAGCTTAAGGCTTTCCTAGGTCTTACTGAAAAGCTATTTGGTTAGAAGCACATGTTCCATCAATTAAGTAGCACGATGAAAAGAGATTGGCATCTACTGCAGCATCCAAATTTTCGATACTTGCAATTCATTTAATAACCTGTTAAAAACCATACTCCTGAAAAAACATTTCATGTTTAGAGACCTGTATGATAATTTCTAAACTAGACCTGTATTTTACAACAAAAGTCACCTCCTAGCCAAAATTACATAGGAAGAGACATGTTTCACAAACCTACACTGAGTTTGACACCTCAAATGCTCTAATAAAACACATCCTCACTTCATGATTTGTTTTATGGCTCAACAGAAGAAAAATTCTTGTTGTAGGTAACCGGGGTTAGTTAGAAGTGTGATGTTGGACAAGGACAAGGAGAAAATAGGGGAAAAAAACCCAAGCTTACCTCATCTTCTGAACCAGATTTATTGGACTTATCACCTTCTCCTTGACTTTCATCTGCAACTTCATTTTCTTCTTCATCATCAATATCTTCACCACCTTCACCCTCATCTTCTGTAAAAAAAACCTTATTTTACTTTGTAAACAGAGCTATATTAAAAATGTACGAGTAAGGAAAAGAAGCCAATTTCAGTCTTAGGATGAACTGCTTGTTTACAGTAACCCATAAAAACAAGAAAATCTCTGCAAGAGAGTAAAATTCTTATGAATTAGTATAAATTGAGCACTGTTGGATTTAATAACCAATTTTAACAATTTCAGCCTAGCTTCTTTTCACAATAGCACATACTCTCTTCAAACTTGTAAGTGACTGACTAAAATGACAACCTTGTGTCGGTTTCCTTTAGGGAAGTCCATAAATGCAAGTATTGTATTAGACAGTTTTGAAATCAGAGTCCAAAACAGGGCAACCCAGGTATCCCAAATCTACTATCTAAGTCACAATTTAGTCAAAGTACAATACTGCATTTATCAGTGATCCATCATGGGGGGTGCCTACATGCTAAGGGAACTCCCCTTTTCAGCAGGGAACGCTTCCAGCGTACTGTTTTGGTTGAGGGATAAGCAGCTCTGTGCTTACCCCTTTCTCATGCACTATCACAACGCAGAAACTAGTCAGAAAAGCACTGTACTCCCCTCGGCTCACTCGAAGTATGTCCAGCTTCCACTACGCTAGGATAAAACTATTCACAAAAATCAGTAAGCTTTCTATGAGACTTGGTGTCAGACCTTTGACCTGACAAGGGCTGGAGAGGAAAAAAAAATAGAAAAAAGAGAAATAAAAAAATAAAATACCTTTTAACTCTACAGAATTCCCTGGACAAACTGTAGGCTAAGCAACACAGAGGCGGTTTCTACTTTCTTACTGAAGCCATGTCACTGCACTGAAGAGCAGTGCATGCACCAAATACTGTAAATTCTAGGCTGCTCTCTAATCAGCACATAGGTTGCCCTTCTAGGGTAACCAACTCTGTATATTCTGCATATTTTGTGAAGGAGGCCAGGCACCCCGCTGCTTAGATTTCCACTCTGGGCTTCAGTACTTACAAGCTGGCACTCCCATGCCTGCATTTTAGGTATCTATGCTCATGTCATGGTTTCAGCTGGGATAGAGTTGACTTTCCTACCAGCAGCTGGTATAGTTCTGTGTTTTATATTTGGGATGAGAATGGTGTTGATAGCACACTGGTGTTTTCAGTTGTTGCTGAGCTCTCAAGGCCTTTTCTGCTCCTCACACCACCCCACCAGGAAGCAGGATGGGAGTGAACAAGAAGTTGGGAGGAGACACAGCCGGGACAGCTGACCCCAACTGACCAAAGGGATATTCCATACCAGATGGCATCATGCTCAGTATATAAAGCTGTGGGAAGAAGGAGGAAGGGGGCAGATGTTCAGACTTATGGTGTTTGGTCTTCCCAAGTAACCATTATGCATGATGGAGCCCTGCTTTCCTGGAGATGGCCAAACACCTGCCTGCTGATGGGAAGCAGTGAATGAATTCCTTGCTTTGTTTTGCTTGCGTGTGTGGCTTTTGCTTTACTTTATTAAACTGTCTTTACCTCAACCCACGAGTTTTCCCACTTTTACTCTTCTGATTCTCTCCCCCATCCCACCGGGGACAGGGACTGAGCGAGCAGCTGCGTGGTCCTAGTTGCCCGCTGGGGTTAAACCACGACAGCTCATTATGAGAGCTAAACCTCAGCAACCACAGCATTATTCCAAGAAAAGTTACTAGGGCTTGGCAAGTCTCTTTCTTTACTTCAAAATGAGGTCTTGAAGTGAGGATTTCTAGAAATTGAGTACCCTGTGCAATACCTTCTATCAAGAAATCATATCTAAATCTGATAGAAAGGATCTAAGATGACATTTTACAACTTAACAGTCTGCCAATGGCTCAGTTAAAAACAGTAATGAAGCAGTGCTCAATTCTATCCTTGTCAGGTCATGCCTACATGTCATAAGCACTACTTCAGTGTTAAAAAAAACCAAACCAAAACCACAACAAAAAGCCAACACCCACTCCCCAATTCTTACTGTTTCAGCTCAGTAAAACTGAAACAAAAGTAACCATATAAATTCAGATGGTAGTCACACATAAGATGCGACTGACTCTCCTGAGTCTTGCTGACAAAAATCTAGAAAACCCAAATTTATTAAAATATTTGAGACTTCTATAGGTGTACCAAAAAAACTTTCCCTGCAGTATAGCTATAAATTGAGCCAAACAGTTCGTAATAATTAGTGAAGCTCAAAGAAATGAGTTTTCCCACCTGAAAATATACCCGATACATGTCTACAATAATATCTCTACTATTGTTATCAAAAGGAGAAATATGACCAAAAAAAAATGGAAATCATAGTTTAAGATGTAGACAAAAAATTTCTGTTCTGCAAACAAGCCTTGAACAGAAGAGCTTGGCAAAAATTCACAAAGCCATATTCTAATGAAGAGATTATAAATTTTAAATTATGCAAATCCCAAAAGTAAAAATTTTAATAGAGGGGAAAAAACAAAACAAACCAAAAATCTTCAGACATCAGAAGTAGTAAAGGCCAGAACTGAACAACTATGTTATTTAAAATTATTAATTTTAATTTAGTCTAATGTTAATTTAAACAGTATTTCATATAAATAAGTGTATAGCTTCACAAACAAGGTTCTGACTGTGCCCCTGAAATTTCATTTCTTGGTAATATTCTTTTACTTCCTGGAATATTTTCTTGAGGGCAAGGAAAGCAAGGAGACAATGCAGATGAGTGGACAAATCAAGAACACATCATCCTTTAGCAATTCCACAAAAAGTAACATAGAACAAAATCAAACACTAAATCCCATGGACAATGCCCTCCAAGAAGCACTCTGCCAGCAACTCATTCTCACTGGAGCCAAAGAAATCTACAAGTGTTTCTGAAATTTGCTATTGCACCACACTTTTTCTTTTCCTCTTTTTTTTTTTTTTAACTGCCCCATGATAAAACATGGATCTCAAAGTCATTCAGTATTCCCCAGCTCAAACCCCGTTACCTTCAACTCCAGAAAACAAAGAAGCAGAAAATGACTAGAAAGGAATTGTAAAAATTATTAGGATCCAAAGAGACTATTAGCAAATATTTATGACTACAGATATCATACTGAGAAATCTCAGAGGAAACTCACATTTGTATCTGATGAAAATTGGCATCCACCAGCTTGGTGTTCTACCATCAACAAATAAGCAGAGGGTAAAACACAGAAAGGAGAGACCATTTTCAAGTCCTGGCCTAAATTACTTCCTTTTCCCAGTACCTGAAGGAGCAGCCTCCCTTCCCATCTTCTTTGTATCCATTATAAGCTCTCGTTTTGTCTCCTCCATTTCTCTTATCTCTGTACCAAAAAGAATCAGCAGAGGGAGGCAGAAGACAACTTCTCTAACGCTTTCGGATACAAAGATGCAAAAGATAGGAAAAAACAGGGACGATTTCAACCTGCAAATGTAAGAGGTGGCAGGAAGCTAAGGAAAGCCAAACAATTCTTAAAGAGAGAAAAACCAGGAAGTCATATGACAGCAAAGTGTAATCCTTCCCTCTGAAGCCTAGAATTTACTTGAAAACCTTGGAATAGTCATATATAAGCTAGCTATCTTAGTTTTACTCTGTGTTCAGTTTAGTAACTAAAAGTAAAGGTCTAAAACAGAACCTACTTTCGAAACATTACAAGTGGAATTCTTTTAAAAAGCTGTGGGATATAAACAGTGTTCCTCTGCGATTGCCTGGACCTTATTTCTAACATTCAATAAATAATATGTTAAAGTGTGTGTTTAAGTGATGTGTTATAATTAACTGACTGACTTGGCAGAAGAATATTGGAATTCGGTGTCTCAGACAGCCTTGCAACAGTAGCACATTTGGTATAAGACATATCTATGAGCTGCATAAAGATGGGGTAAAAGAACACAGATTCTGTAATTCAGGAACAAAGAGCAGGTAAAGTAGAGAAAGATCAAAAGGAAAACTTAGGAAGATACAATGCTGAAATTCTGTACCTACAATTTTTGCTAATGTAAAAAATATATGTAGCATAACTAAAAACAGTTAAATGCCGCAGTAAGGCTCTCAAATGGTAAGGCAGATGGACCGAGTTTGGCATGGCAAGCATTGTGCCAACAAAGTACCCAATTCCGTAAGTACTAGCATGGGAACATCCGATGCTGAGTAAACTTTTACGTCATACAGGCAGAAGCCATCACCGCTCATGGAACATAGTGCGGAGACAGACAAAACCCACAAAGTTTCAGTCAGTAATACAAATTAACGTCAGTGCTAAAAAAAAAAAAAAAAAAAAAAGCACCCCATGAATGTCTGTTAGGTTTCTAACTCTCCATGCCAGTCACTTTTCACTTTCTTTGTTCCTACCGAGGAAGAGTGAAGTAAGAGGCAGAATCTTGCATCAGTCTGAGGCTAAGGATTTTCTCATGGAAGTCAAGATAATGCATTAAGTTAGGTGATTTGCTTTTAATCATTACTATAGACTAAGGGAAATGCTAACAGAACATGAAAGCCATAGTTGAATAGTACCGGTAATCTTTGATACAGTTACACAAGATGATTTTATCCTTGGATGCCGAAGTATAGCTCAACCTACTGAATCATTGATTCCTCCCCCAGGGCAGCAGGACAGTCCTGTGCAGGCATGCAACGCGTTGCTAGAAAGCAACACAAAGGAAGCAGCAGGCTTCAGCATTTTGTCAAGTCTACTGTATTTTCAGGCTTTAACAAGAGTTACTAAAATCAGTGGCCAACAGAATAGTTCAAGGTACAACCCTCCCACAGAAGAGTAAGCAGAAAGACTTAAAGCTGTTTTAAAGATACATTTTAAAGATGACAATGTGACTTTAACCACTTCAGGTACATATATCTGAACCATTCAAATGTGTTCAATACATGAAGCATTTAGAAGGCAGAAAATATGCATCACCATCTACAAACATAAAAAGGACTGTCAGAAACACGTTAATTTCTTGAAAGTGAAACATGAAAGTGAAAAAATAGTGAGGAGAGTCTTACTTTCTGCTTGTATTTATGAAACAGCTATTAGCCATGGAATGCCACGTGCTGGAGGTTGTCAAAGAGAAAAAGACGACTCGGAGCAAGGCAGGTTTTGCATATTCTAAGATAACTGGTTGTAATTACTGGCAATGCAATCCATGAACTAGCCCTATTTATGTCTTTATATTTAATCAAACCGCAAGCTGGCTTGCTCATCTTACCATCTTCAGCAGTATCTTCATTTTCTTTTTCTTCTTCTAATTCTATTTCATCATCTTCTAACTCCTCTCTCTCTTGTTTTAGTTCTTCCTTCGTAATTGGCTTAGATATATCAGTCTTTTTGAAGTCAATATCTTCGTCTGTTTTCTACAACAAATTAAAAATCAATTTACATTTAAACTCAAATTAAGAATTAAACACAACAGCCACTGTAAGCCAAGTAATATCAATCGCACAATAAAAGTGCCTATTGTTGCATAGATGCTAAGAGTTTTCAAATAAAGCATTAAGAATAAAACCAAATAAAAATATAGGAAATTTCTCTAACCTTCGCTGGCCAGCAGAACAACACACCTAGACCAACAGGGAGAGCTAACGTCAAGATGTAAAGAACCCAGAGCCATGGGTGGTCTTCTGCAGCAGTCACCAGTTGACTAAACATACCAGGCTGTATTAAAAACAATTAAAAAAAAAAAAAAGATCTTGCATTTACATCCTTATCAACATATCGTTAAGTTTAAAACGTGTACTGTACATACTTTAAACTTTGTGTTGCCCAAAGAAACCCCTTCTTTACCTCTACTTTTTAATAACTAAAACAATATTGGATTTCAATACTAGTAGAGTAACAACTTGACAGACTGCAGGGGCTAAGTAAGAAGGAACAAAAGCCTGGTACTCCAAACATACTAGACTGGCCAATAGTCAATTCTGTGAATGGGAACTGGATTCAAGGACTGCATTCAGGAACACAGGGGTCAGCATCAAAGGCAGATGAACAGACAGAGTCCCCCTCAGATGCCAGCCATTGAAGAAAAAAGGCTGACTCTTTGATCCCTCAGCTTTTACACTGAGCATGATACAGATGGGATGGAATATCCTGTTGGTCAAGTTTGGGGTCACCTGTCCTGTCCACTCCTCCCCGCAGGTGCAACCCCTTTACACTCTTCCACTTCTGACCCTCCAACTTGGCAAATAACAAAGTTAGCTGGCCTTGGTTGCTACAGCAATAAGAGCCTCTCTGCATATCATTATTAACTATAAACATCAGACATTATCACTGCCAGAAGGAGGCACTGTCTGAAAAACATACCGTTAATTTCAGAGTACAGTCAGTTAAGAAGAGACTTAACTGTAAAGTAAAATTACTGAAAATTGGTTTTGTTCTATGTCAAATGAGGACACCTTCCCAGCTACTATATTTTTTCCCCATGCTGTGCTAGCTCAGCTGAAAGCTCCTCAGAGCTCATCAAGAACCTCAGAGCAGAAGCCAGCCTCCTGAAGAGCGATGTCTTGCTCCATCTGTACTACCACATTCTCTCCTTTGACAGGCAATTATTCAGGGAGTAAATTGTCTTTCCAGCCCTGTTCTGATTTACACAGTAGAGGTACGTAGGCAAGTGCCTCATCCAGTCAGACCTCTGGAAACGGTACACCAGCAACTAAGGTGAGAAGTTTCAGAGGCACAGTGCAGTGAGGGGACTCAAGGGAATATTTTTTGCTATTGTGTGTACAGGTACAGACGCAGGTCCAGACATAAACCCAAGCATTTCAGAAAAGGGCAAGGTTGTAGGAGGAGGTGGCTTTCCTAATTGCATGGGGAGACATGCTGTTGCTACTTGCTCATCCTGTGACAAACAGCAGCTGTCAGGAACTGGCCAAATTTGCCACCAACCCGTCGTTTCTTTCCTACAACTGCAGGCCTGCGCTTGCCACACAAAAGCAAATATAGGACTGTTAGAAAGAAACTGTCCTCAGTAAAGGCAGCCACTAGAGGGGCTCACGATCCCATACGTCAGGGCAAGTTCATCCTACAGCATAGGAAAAAGAACTAGAAAAAAACCGTGGCGGCTGGCCAAGTGCAGTATACAAACAAAATGCAGATGCACACACAGAAACAGAAGAACAGATGCAGCTCCGTAAACATACGTGCACTATTTTCAGAGCGGCATAACATACGTCTAAGCAGCCAAAGGCCTAAAGTTATTAAACAGAAAAAACACATGACTACTTATCCGTTCCTTGTGGGAGGGAAACATCTATAGAACATATATAATGGACTTAGCCCCAAGCAAAAAAAAAAAAGGAAAAAAAAGGAGGTCTTTGAGTGTAACTCAGCTTCCATTTCCTGACAGGTACTGAATTTCTGGTATCACTGTGAACAGCAGAAAACTAACTATAATGAAGCCAATTTCTCACTAGGTGTTTAAGTAAAATGTTGTACCCTTTTAATTTCAAGAGGTTATTGATCTGGGAAAGGTAAAACCAAAACTATGAGAAAAAAAACTTATAGTTACTCAGCAAGATTATTTATTGCAGACAAATTAATATTCTGTTAGCATTAATTGACAGAAAATTCTTTCAGCAGCACATCTTCCTCACTACTTTTGGCTATCAAGAATATAGTAAAGTTTGTACCTCATTAGCACTTGCCACTAATTTCTTCAAGCCCCAGCCATCTGCTGCCCAACGATCTGCTACTTCTTTTTCTGAACATATAATGAAGTTATCAAAGTAGATATCAGATGTCATAGACCAGAGTTCTAAACCAATCGCACTGACAGTGGTCATCTTGAACGGGTGAAGATCTTCAAAATAGTCTGGGTTTGGTATTTTCCGAGGGCTCCAGATTCCCTTTTAAGGAAAAAAATGGAATCACATTACCTATACCTCACTAAAAAACAAACTGTGAAACAAATTTTAAAATAATTATAACTTTCTGACTATTTTAAATGCACTATTTAAAGACAAGCAGTAGGGTTTAACCTATATAAAACCAGAACTGGAAATAGCCTATAGGATTTTGGCAGATGGGTCTCAGTTTTTTGGCTTAGGGCAGACCTCTTAAAATTTTTTTTTTTTTTTCCATACAGGGTTACGGTAACAACTGACTGTACAAGGTATTCCCGTTCTTCCTAGTACTGGTAATTCCAAGCACAGTCTTTGTAAACTTCCTAGACTAAGTCTAGGAAACAAATTTCCTAATACTGCAGGAAAATAAGACATTGGTATTACTTCTTCCTCTAGTCTCTCCTTATGTAATATATAGTTTTGGCTTTTGTTCATCAACATAGCATTTACATTTTTGTAAGGGCACTGGTCAATATTTTGTGGCCAGTGATGGAATCCTCCAAGATAAGCATCCATTGTCTGGTGGCCTAAGACTGCAGGGGAACTGGATCCCGTGATCCGCACAGTCCCTTCCAGTGTGTGCACGTATATATGTATGTATAAAAAAACATGTTCATTTAAAAGACCCACACTTAAAACATCAACAAAAAAGAGAAAAATATTTCATCAAATAATAACATAAATCAGAATACAATTTTACAAGGCATATTAAATAAGTACAAGTGCAAATTGTTGCAAAAGCAACTTTTAACAGAGAAATTGTTTTAATACAGGAAGCCTTTCTATTTCCAGTGTACTTAAAGAAAAAAAAAAAGGCAAATTAAATACAAAAAAGCTCAAAATGTTTAGTGAGGGTACTCAGACTCATTCTGAAATATAAATATACTGTAAAAAAGCCTAGATAAATATACTACTTTGACTTGCCCACTCTGTTGAACTCTGTACCTTTTAACAACATCTACAATATTGCTATTACCTGATAGTTAGGATTATCTATCAAAGGTGCTTTCCACTTTCCTTTATACTTTGGGTTATTCTTCATGGGACGCACCCAGTGTCCACAACCAGGTGCAGTCTCACACTTTGGATTAGGGATCTGAGGGGCTTCCCACTCCCCATCCATTTCCTCATCCCTACAGAAGAAAAAAAGTTACGAACAACTGATTTGAGATCAGACTGGTCTGAACACTAGCAGTCAGTCTGAAGTTAAGGTCCATACACATTTTGCTGTAACAACCTCAGAATTTTGAGTCGCTCACAAAACTTCACCCAAGAGTATAAACACTTTTTTTTTTTAAAGAGCGCTACACATATTCATAACAGCCACAGTATGACTGAATGCACTTATACTCCTGCATCTGCAGACAGCTTGAAACACTTCTCCATAAGATGCTTAGAGATCCCTTTGAGACTATTATATGATGATTTCAAGTTATCAACTTAAACTGTTTCATGGTTTAACATTGTAGCAAATTCTTTCAAAGGGGTCCTTCATGTTCTGTTGTGGGTTTTTTTTTTTTAATATCTTCAGAAAACAAAAGGCAATTGACACGTTCATGTTTTTCTAAAAGCAACCCCCCAGAAACAACTAGTATTTGGCTGTACCTTACACGTTCTGACTTACTACCTCAAAAGACAATGAGATTTGGATTGACTTCTGATCCACAACTCCTAATTTGCCACAAAGAACAGGCCAGCTTATCTACAACACACATTAACAACCTGCATTATTGATCAAGTTCTTACCAGTCCTTTGGTTTTTTTGCATTAGGGTCTGGAACGTACTGTGGTTCATCATCAAGCCATCCCTCAGGCTTAACAGCATCAGGATCTTCTATTTTAGAAGGCTCATCTTCATCCCTTCAATCACAGACTTAAGTTAGAAAATACAGCAGCCTGACATTGAACCAATGTTTTGCTCAGAAGACTGTAACTGGCATGAAAGGGATGGCTTTCAAAGGTACAACACAATTAGAGATGCTAATCATGAGAATTAGACATCCTATTATCTGTTTATAAATATTTGAATTATATTTACATTGTTTCGAAGTACAACTTAGCCCAGAAATTGCTGCCATCAACTGGCAAGTGTCAGTCAGGTCTTACCATTACGTTTTTCCCTCTTCTTCCTGAGTTGTCGCATGAACAGTGGTTCACACAGAAGGAAGCAGAAATCATTGTATATAAATTAACACTATATGATGGAAAAGAAAACCCTTCTTCCTTACTTTCAGGTATAGTAATCTTAGTTATTGATTGCAACCATGGAGGGCACAAATCAGCAAAAAGCACAATTATTTCTTTCCTAGAAGATGACCAGATCCTTGTACCCACCTCAGTTAGGTTTACAAACTTTCATGCTTTTAGTAGTGAAGCATATCCCAATTGTCATTAGCAAAAACCAAAATAAAACCAGTCAAATCTTTCAAATGAATAACCTGCATGTAAAAAGTATCGTACAGATAAAAATGTTCTCCTTACCAGTCATCTGGTTTAACAGCATTTGGATCAGGTATTTTTGGTCTCTCATCCCAATCATCAGGCTTCTTCTCACTAGGATCCTCTATTTCTTTGGGAGGGTTTACTGGAGGAACCATATCCTCAAGAAGACTTCCTTTACTGACAACCGATTGGTCAATTAACATTTCAAATGTATCATCTGGTTTTAGCACTAAATTCAAGAAAATTGTGGTAAAGGAATAAGGGAAACATTAATTTTACAAATATCTTTAACCAAAAATCTATGTAATAAGCACAGACTTAGACAAATAACAGCAAACAGGATCCTCACTAGCACAGCAGGAGACAGACTCCTCACCCAGGTACTGGATCTGGACACAAAACTTTGAAGTTGCTACTGTGGGGATGTATGACTCATATCAGGCCCCCAAAAATGAAACCTCTAGCAAATTCAATTGCTGAAACACATCCAAGCACATTCTAAGATTTTTTTTTCCCCCAAAACCTGCCACTTGGCCAAGATTCTGCTTTATTTAGTTAAAAACACAGATAATGAAAGACAAACCTCTGCCCCAAATGGCATCTGTGCTACCAAGTTACAATTTCACACCGGAAAGCACGGAAGCACAAGAACTGTGTCAGTAACACAGCTGAAAGATCATCAACGCAATATTTTCTCCGATTCAAATCTGACAGCCTTTTCCCTCAAATGCCAGACTGCGAATACAGAAAATTATCTTCAAATGTTTAAGTATTTTAGCAAGTGTGAGTAACTGAGAAGCCAGGGTCACAGAACAGAGCAGTGTCAGACTCAGTAACAGACGTTGTATCCAGATCCATTTCTAATAACCAGTGAGCACATTTTAAGTGCTTAATGAGTATATCCAAAAGCCCATTCAACACAACAAAGATTATTAACCTCAAAGTAAATACTATTCCACTTTTATGACAGCTTTATAAAAGTGGGTGAGAAAAACCAGAGTCTTACCCTGACAGTTTGATAATATCTAATGAAGCTCTTGCAGCCTCAGTTTAACAGTATTAAAATATCCATAAATGCCAAAATTAAACGCCTGTATCACTTTAGATACAATACAAAGAATTGATTTTTAAAAACTTATCAGCCATATAATGCATTAGAATCACACAGCTCTATGGAATCCATTTGAACGATTATAGATAGAATAAATGCAATCCAAGTTTAAGTATCTTTAATCATAATTTCTAATGAACAGCCCAAATACAGGAACACATGCATTCCTTTACCACAAGAACAGCGTTTTGTTTCACTTATTCCTGTTATCTAAAAGTGAAAGTTTGCTATGGCACACTACTGTAATTTACTTTAAATAACAGTAAATTTGCCCATGGCACAGCTCTGGAATGCGCCTTCCATTATTATGCAATGGAAGTTCAAAAGTGCAGTCAATTTTGCTGGATTTGCAGCATGCCACAGATTAGCCCATTCTTCTCTGATTATTTATTCTTCCCCAGAAATTAGAAAAAGGGGGAAAAAGAACTAAGAAACTAAACTTTCATCTCTGCTACTATTCACTGGTACGGAAAGAGATGTCACGTGAATTAAAACCAGCCCATACTCATTCATCTTCAGAGAATGCGGTAACATATCTGTTCACACACACTGCTGCAGATGGCAGATGTTAGTGAGAACTCTTAACACGTGGAGGAGTGTTGTGTGCGGCATGCTGCAGGTTTAACTGAATTCCTGTGAACTCTGATGCCTTCCTAGAATATTAGACTATTGTGGGGTTTTCAGCATCTTTCTTAACAAAAATATTTTTATCATAATAAGTACTGAAAGTATTAGTCAATTCTCCATGCTAAAGGCTGGCCAGGGCTGATATGTTTTTTCCTGCAATTGAATATTAAACAGCAGCATTTCAAAGCCACTTATGTTCTGCAATTAAGCTCAGTAATTAAATCATTTAAGCCCAAATTGTTAAGCAACCACCCCTCAGAATTAACAGACTATTACAAACAAAAAAGCAGACTCCAATACAAAGCTTCAGTGGACAGAAACACATTTTTAATCTCTCCTTTCCGATTGAAACTGATAAGAATTAAACAATACCAAGAGTATATAGATGCGTCTTCTTGTCCAAGTAGAATTTTTTTAGGTCTACATCAGGACGTTTTGCATGTTTTTCATCATATTCTCCAGTTTTAGGATTCTTATGTCTGAAGATAAAGTGTAGTTTGTAATCTTCTCCACATTTATCTGGTCCAAACATAATAGTATAAGGTGTTTTGTCAAAAAAGTATTCCTGTAGAAGCAAGAAAGCTGAGCATGTATTATACTGTACATTTCATGAAGTCATTTCCAGTACTTCTTTTCCTTGATGCTGTGGCATACAGCACAGTTACCTTTTTCTAAAAGGCAACTGAAAACTGGTAGGGTAAATCACAAAAGGAATTGAACAGTTCTCTTGAGTTGCTGGGTGCTCTCTCTTCTCAGGGAACAGACTAACCGTAGAGATCACTTAAGCCTCTTCAAGGGAAGATGAATATATTAGGCCTTAAGTGGAAATGCCTGTCACAAATCAAAACACCCAAATATCTGTAACTTTCTACAAGTATTACAATAAAAGATGGAAAGGAACTTGTTACTGTTCTTCATATCAATTTTATTTTTCAATAAAGATAAAAACCAGGATATTATTACCTAGTATTTTATCAGTCTTCTTGCTCCACATTAAATAACAACAGGCAACCCTGAAAATAGCAGATATAGTTACTCTCCCTCAGAGTATGTTGCAGTAAGCTGTTTAGATATGTCAATATTTTTCAGCTATTTATGATTTTTGTATTTGGAATAGGCAGTAACAACAACAGCCTTATGTTCTTGAACAATTGCTTGAAGAAAGAAGAATGCTTGATTCCAAGAAGTTTTCTTCTTGAAAGATATATTCTGAGGGA